>JBAKBP010024477.1:0-35108 GCA_037953745.1 Lithodes maja
CATAATATATGCTTGGGGATAGGCTTGTGTACGGCACTGTGTAAAGTATCTCCATGTGTACGTGTAGTGTGTGTATGTAATCCCATGTGTACGTGTAGTGTGTGTATGTAATCCCATGTGTACGTGTAGTGTGTGTATGTAATCCCATGTGTACGTGTAGTGTGTGTATGTAATCCCATGTGTACGTGTAGTGTGTGTATGTATCTCAATGTGTGCATGTAGTGTGTGTATGTAATCCCATGTGTGTGTGTGTAGTGTGTGTATGTAATCCCATGTGTACGTGTAGTGTGTGTATGTAATCCCATGTGTACGTGTAGTGTGTGTATGTATCTCAATGTGTGCATGTAGTGTGTGTATGTAATCCCATGTGTGTGTGTAGTGTGTGTATGTAATCCCATGTGTACGTGTAGTGTGTGTATGTAATCCCATGTGTACGTGTAGTGTGTGTATGTATCTCAATGTGTGCATGTAGTGTGTGTATGTAATCCCATGTGTGTGTGTAGTGTGTGTATGTAATCCCATGTGTACGTGTAGTGTGTGTATGTAATCCCATGTGTGTGTAATGGGTGTATGTTATCCATGTGTACATCTTAGCGCACGCACACACACAGACACCCCCACATACAAACACAAACATATACACACACACACACACACACACACACACACACACACACACACACACACACGGGTGAACTAAGTAATTGTTGACATTACGGAAATCAGCTGACCGCCGCCATATTGTTTGTTGACATACGATCAGCTGACTGGGGGACCCTTTAGTAAACAGAGTAACCGGGCCGGCATTCTGTTTCGAAAGCCGGTAGCCTATCATACGAGCGCTTTTTCCCCTCAACATTTATCCCCAACACTGGTCTGGCAGCTTTTGAGGTCAACATTTATCCTCAACACTGGTCTGGCAGCTTTTGAGGTCAACATTTAACATATATATTTTGCCTAAATCCATAAGATATCATCAGCCTACATTTCGATACCAGATCTAAAATATTCCAGAAATGTTGCCAGGAAAATGTTGATCGTGGAAAGTTGACTATAAAAGCTCTCGTGTGACGCCGGCTTAAATTGCACCCTTGTTTCTAAGCTATTGTATATTGGTAGTTTTGTGAAACATGGCCCTTTTCTACCATTTGGGAAGGGTCAACCAGGGAATAGGGGTGTGAATATTGGTAATTTGGTATCACTAGGAGATGCAACCAGGGAATAGAGGTGTGTATATTGGTAGTTTAGTATCACTAGGGGATGAAACATTGCCTTTTTCTACCATTTGGGAAGGGTCAACCAGGGAATAGGGGTGTGAATATTGGTAATTTGGTATCACTAGGGGATGAAACATTGCCTTTTTTTACCATTTGGGAAGGGTCAACCAGGGAATAGGGGTGTGAATATTGGTAATTTTGTAATACTAGATGAAACATTGCCTTTTTCTACCATTTGGGAAGGGTTAACCAGGGAATAGAGGTGTGTATTTGGGAAGGGTCAACCAGGGAATAGGGGTGTGTATATTGGTAGTTTGGTATCACTAGGGGATAAAACATGGCCCTTTTCTACCATTTGGGAAGGGTCAACCAGGGAATAGGGTGTGTATTGTAACACTAGATGAAACATGTCCCTTTTCTACCATTTGGGAAGGGTCAACCAGGTAATAGGGGTGTGAATATTAGTAGTTTGGTATCACTAGGGGATAAAACATGGCCCTATTCTACCATTTGGGAAGGGTCAACCAGGGAATACGGGTGTGTATATTTGCAGCCCATTTGCTCTAGCCCTTTTTTAGTTATATAGGTTAGTGTTCACGATTTACGACCTTACCTACTGTACTTGAAACATGGTATAATCAGAGTGTCTGGACAAACAAACGAAGCTTGAAGCAATTTAAGTCGTAGGATGAGGGAAAGATAGAGTGAAGGAGAAAGTTCCTGAGTTTACTTGTTGAGTGGAAGAAAGGTTAGGGAAATTGGTTCACTCTTGGGTTAGAGAGTTAGACAGAATATTTAGCACATTGATTGATATCCACATTGAGAGAGAGAGAGTGTGTGTGTGTGTGTGAGAGAGAGTGAATTACATAGAGTTACATATATACACAGACTGCACAGGCGTTGCGGTCCCTACTAGGCAGTCTGGACTTAATGTTAACATTGAATTTGCTACAAAGTGGAAGGTAAGGATAGCAAAGTAGAAGAGAGAGAGAGAGAGAGAGAGAGAGAGAGAGAGAGAGAGAGAGAGAGAGAGAGAGAGAGAGAGAGAGAGAGAGAGAAGAGAGAGAGAGAGAGAGAGAAGAGAGAGAGAGAGAGAGAGAAGAGAGAAGAGAGAGAGAGAGAGAGAATGTGTTGTGCCAAACATAACAGTAATTGGATGCCCCATACCTCCTTAGTAGACACATTACTTGATAGTGGAGGGTTAAGCCGGTATCACACGAGCGCTTTTCCCCTCAACATTTATGCTCAACACTGGTCTGGCAGCTTACGAGGTCAACATTTATAATATTTTAGTCACCTAAATTCACCAATCATCAGTGTAGTTTCCGATACCAGGGCAAGATATTCCAGAAATGTTGCCAGAAAAATGTTGATGATCGAATGTTGACTATAAAAGCTCTCGTGTGATACCGGCTTAATAGTCCATGAGCCAGGCCAGATATCGGTACCACCTGGGGTGACTAAACACGAATGGTACTAAAATGTTTATAGAGTGACTGTAAGTACATTAAGATATGATAGCCTTCTCGCACTGGTAGCATAGTCTAATTTTTTTGATGCAATAGGGGCGCTACCCAAAAATAAAGATTTTTAGCGTGACGCTCGGCGTTTTCCTCATTTTCTTTAAAATCCATCACACAATCATCGCGAAACTTTGAACACCTATGTAGAATTATATTCTCTACCAGAGTTGTTCCTAGGTATTTTTCAAATTTCCTCATATTTCGGAATATACTCTATATTTTGGGTATTTTCCTCTAAATCTAGAATAAATCCTTAAATATGGGGAACATTGAAAAATATATTCTAACAGCTCTTGTAGCTTATTTGATTCTCTACAAGAATTATTCCGATGTGTATTTCAAGTTTCTCCATATTTAGGGGTTTATTTCATATTTGGGGATTTTTGGTTATATTTTGGGGATAATTTATTATTGGAAGGAGCAAACATATGTAGAGTGGTTTCCATGTAATGTGTTTGTTTGTTCATGGTTTAATGGTGATATTTTTTGCAGGTGTGTGTCGACTGTTTGACGGCAGGATGGAACCATCTGCGAGGAAGAGAGCACGGATCGACTGTATCATCCACTGCTCTGATGATGACAGCGATGCTCTGGTGTCACCACAGGATTTGGACTCCTGGAACACATTGCTCAGGGCTGCAGAAATCAGGCAGCATGATCCAGTCCTGGAAGCAGCCAAGGGCCTTGAAGAAGGAGGAATACCACACATACATTATCACCGTAAATGTCGTAGTCTCTTTACGTGTTTGATCAAGCACTCTATGCCAAAGCTGCCGAAGTTATCTGGAAACAAGAGAAGTTCAAGAACATTATCATCAGGATGGGCGTCTTCCACACAATCTGTAATCTCATCTCCACCATAGGAAAGAGGTTTCAAGATGCAGGTCTTAGAGATCTGTGTGTGGAATCAGGTATCATCGCAGAAGGATCAGTGTCAGGAGTGATGAACGGCAAGAGGTACAACAGAGCAGTGAGACTACACAAGCTCGTGTATGAAGCACTGATGAGGCTTGCATGGAAAGGCTTCCTTTCATGGCTAGAAGAAAACCATTCAAGGGACATACACCATCTAGATGAAACACTGAAGGACATCAACAGCTTTCACAGCAATGTGTCTCAGGGACTCTTTCAAGAGCTGATGGAGAGTGAATCATGCACACATATCATGAAGCTTTTCCAAGTTTATCTTGAGACCCTCAGAGATGAACACAACCTCTCAGCATTCTGGATGTCATACCTGGACATGGTTGAGATCATGCTGGACTTAATTCGAGCCTCCAGAGAAGGCAACTGGATGCTCCACCTAGGAGCAATCCGACAGATGATACCGTGGTGTTTTGCCTATGACAAAGTGAACTATGCCCGGTTCCTAACCTACTACTATGCCTTGATGTCTCGACTGCCCATTGAACACCCAGAGGTCCATGAACACTTCATGCAAGGTGGCTTTTCGGTCCAGATCGGTAGCAAGAATCCCTTTGGACGGATCCCTGTGGACCAGACAATCGAAGAGACGATCAACAAAGACACCCAGACACCAGGGGGCACAAAAGGCTTCAGCCTGAAAGGCGGAGCTGTCGCCAGGTACTACCTGACATCGGAGTATCGCAGCAGGTACTTAAGGCAGCTCAGGACTATGGTAGTAGGCCAAAAGTATACTGACTTCAGCCACCCAGACCTACAGATGGCCAGGATTAGAAGAGATGAGGCCGATGTCCAATCTTTAGTTCAACTGATGGAGACCAGCTGGTTGAACCCCTTCAACGCAGAGCAAGAAGATCTTGTCAGTTTGTCAACTGCGACTATGGCACCACCAGAAGTTGTCAAAGACCTTCTAGGGGCCTACAGAATAGGAGAGGATGCATATCAAGCCTTCAAGGAAGAGCGCCTGGAGATCGATACGCCAACTATACAGTTTCATGACACGATGACGAAGACGAAACTGAGAACGTTCACTAACATCAGAATGAAGCCACGCTCACAAGACCATGCCAAGGAGGCTATCTTAAAGGCTGACAGGAACCTATTTGGCCAGATGATCCTTGTTGCCGAGAACAGAAAGCTCAAAATGAGTGATGTCTTGGCTCATCCCCTTGGGCCTTTGCCTTGGGCACTTGCCAGCGGTGATGGGTCTCTCCGCAAGACCAACAAGGCTGCCCTAGCAAAGGAGTTAGAGAGGAATGTTTCTCCTGCAGAAGTGATACCCGAGCCCTCTGCTACCATAATTGATGGGATGAGCCTGGTCCACAAACTGAAGGGAAACGACAAAACTTTTTCACAGCTTGCAGGTACAACACTGAGTCACGCTGTTCATGAAGGTGCTAAGAGCAGGCGCATTGATGTTGTGTTTGATATCTACAAGGAGACATCCATCAAGGATGCAGAACGAGCCAAAAGAAGTGCAGGCACAGGAATTCATTTCAAGAACATTCAACCTGGGCACAACATCCAGCAGTGGAGAAAGTTACTCGGTAGTTCCTCCAACAAGGCAAGTCTTATCAAGTTCTTGGTAGAAGAATGGAAGGCACCACAGCACAGGGAGAAGCTCAAGGACAAGGAGCTGTATGTCACATGTGAGCAGCGCTGCTTCAAGATCACCAAAGAGCAGTGGGAAGAGGCTCCTGAGCTTAAGTCAACTCAAGAAGAAGCAGACACACGCCTTCTTCTCCATGCACTTCATGCAGCAGAATCTGGGAACAAGTCTGTCATCATCACTGCAGAAGATACAGACGTCATGGTGTTGTGTCTTGGCATGTGCCACAAGATCCCATCCCATCTGTTCCAGAAGTGCGGGACGAAGAACCGGACAAGATTCCTGGATATCACCACACTGAGCCGCACACTGGGAGGCAGCGTGTGTGATTCATTGATTGGTATGCATGCCTTTACAGGCTGTGATACCGTCAGTGCATTCGCTGGCCGAGGGAAGATGACGACACTCAAGCAGGTGAAGATGGACAAGACATACCAGGATGCTTTCCACGAACTTGGACGCTCATGGGAAGTGTCTCCTGAACTCTTTGAGAAGCTACAGGAAATCACCTGCCACATGTACCTACCATCTACCCACACAACTAAGGTAAACAAGCTTCGGTATGAGCTGTTCTGTGCAAGACGTGGAGAGGTAGAGTCAAGTCAACTCCCTCCTTGTGAGGACTGCCTCTTCATGCATGCACTGCGTGCAAACTACCAGGCTGCGATCTGGAGGAGAAGTCTTCAGAGCCAGCCATTTGTTGCGAACCCAACAGACTGCGGTTCGATGACAGATGAGGACGGTAAGCTTGCCGTCAACTGGATGCGAGGCTCACCAGCACCAGATGCTGTTATGCAGCTACTGTCTTGCAAGTGTGTGCGGTCATGCGAACTCCCTAAGTGTACTTGCCTCAGCAATGGTCTAAAATGCACGGACATGTGCAGGTTACAGACATGTCAGAACAAGGCTATTGAAGAAGAGCCGGTGGCACAACAGTCAGATTCCGAGTCTGATGTAGATGATATTTAGGAGTAGTAATTTGCCATAATAGTATGTACAAGCCCATGGCATGCTTAGTGTGTATTTACAGGACTTGTATTAAATGTGACAATTACTATATGCATTTTGTTGACATTTAGGCATTCCTGTCCCCAAATTTGACATTTTAAAAAATTTCGGAATTTTCGGTAGGGTATGTCTATTCAAGAAGTGATAACGACCATTAAGCTACCAATGTGCAAGGGCTATCATATCAAAACATAAACTAGAGACATGTAGCAAGCTAAAAACACCTAAGAGAATTAGTCACCCCGGGTGGTACCGATATCCCAAAATTCGGGTCTTGGCTCATGGACTATAAGGGGAGGCAGACCGTTTTTCTGGACCCCCTTCTCCCTCATGTTTAGCCCCACTAGTTTTGAGATTATAAGAAGTTCAGCCCATTAGTTTGGCGATTTTAACACCTTTCACCCCATTTCGTTGTCAATTGTAAGACCTTTCGTGCCATTTAGGTGTTGATTATTTCCTGGCAAGCGATAGCGAGCCTGCAATTTTAAGAGGAACCGGCCTTTGGCCGGGACATTTTTCTACCATAAAATGTACACATTTATCTTGAAGGGGGTCTAGGGGGTGTTTATCTTGAAGGGGGTCTAGGGGGTGTTTATCTTGAAGGGGGTCTAGGGGGTGTTTATCTTGAAGGGGGGTCTAGGGGGTGTTTTTCTAAGCTTGATGGAGGTCTAGCGAGGAAACTAAATAAATATATGAATAAATGAATTAATAGACCAAACAAACGGTCAGCCTCTCCTTAACCCGGGAGCTGCGGGAAGACTCTTAAGAGTTCCCCCGGCGGACTGCGGGAAGACTCTCTGGAGTAAGTAAAACTAAAAATCAACTTTTTACATCGAAAAAAAAAAAAAAATTCATTTTTATTTTTTTATTTTTTTATTTTTGTTTGGCCCCTGGGCCATGCAAAATCTCAGTCCTCTACCTCCCCTCCTTCCCCACTTTCCTCCTATTCCTCAGTTATCACCTATTTTCCCTATTATTCCCTTATTCTGAGGTATATTTTCGTGCTAACATTAGCGAGTTGCAAGCAGGGTGTTGTCATCACTGATGGCCATCGAGTGCAAGAGAGAGAGAGAGAGTATCGATCGACTGTGTCGCAGTGGCCTTGGGGAAAATTGGCGGGAAGCTAGCTTGCCTCACCCATACATTATACAACTCGCGGGCTATATCTCCGATTTTGACCATCCAAACGCTGTTTTCACTAGTTTTATTGTTGTTTCAGGTTAATACCTTTATAATCAACCCATAATAGGCGCATATGGATAATTATTAATGCTATTAATGGTACAATGAATATTTTAGTGACGAAAAACCTCAAATACGTCAGCACAGGGGGACGTTTTCATTTACCCCCGTGCGCACTTCAGAGGTTAAGTAAGAGTGTAAGCTGAATGTTGGTATCTACTGTAGTTACATAGACACACACTGCAAAGTCCTCGCGGTCCCTACTAGCCAGTCCGGACTTTATTCTAACACAGCATTTGTTACAAAGTGGAATAGGTAAGGACAACAAAACAGAATGGCTCTCTCCCCACCCACCACTCCCTCTGACCTTGGCTTGGCCCCCCCCCCCCCCCACTGCTCTTCCTTGTATTTATTTCATGACTCCATCCATATATACAGTAAACAACCACGGGGACATCACACACCCCTGTTTCAAACCAACATTCAGATCAAAGAACTCGCTCTGTTCATTCGCCACACGTACTGACGCCTTTGCACCCTCATACATGCTCTTCACTGCTTTCAGCAACTTGCCATCTACTCCGTATATTCTAAGTACTTTCCACATACCTTCTCTATCAACTCTGTCATAAGCCTTCTCCAAGTCCATAAAGGCAGCATACAACTTTTGTTGCTTCTCCAGATATTTCTCCACAACACATTTCAGGGTAAAAATCTGGTCTACACACCTTCTTCCCATCCTTAACCCTTCCTCCCCGGGCTGTCTTAGCTAATGACGGTCGCCCCTACCCGGGCGATATGGCCGAAAAACGTCTAGGCCTAGGCTACCGTATTTATGTTTATTTTCACTGCTAGAACTTTCCCACTCGTCTATAATCGTAGTGCAGTTTTCAATCTGTATTTTGGCATTTAGTAGAGCTCTGTAAGTCAACTGGTTCAGTTGTGATGACGATTTCAGTGGAGCCAATATTGCAGAGATGTTGCCAATATGGGGGCTTTTTAGACACTAATTTCGTCATGACGTCAGAACAATAACATTGAGGAGTCTTCTCCTTCTTGTTTTCGGAGGTGCGGTGACGAACGCTTGGGTTTGTTGACATAGGTCGTACGCACGGCGTTCGGACCAAGCTTAATTAGGCTATTAAGCTCATGCCTTAGGTAAGGCATACCGGGTAGCGGCCCTTCTTTCGTGCTGTCCTTACCTAAGGCAGCCCGGGTAGGAAGGGTTAAACCGCCCTGCTCGTCGCCTACCCATTTCTCCGTTCTCACTCTCTCAATCACTACCCTACTGTACACCTTCCCTACTACGCTTAAAAGACATATTCCCCTGTGGTTACCACACACTCCTCTCTCCCCTTTACCCTTATAATGGCGGACTATTATGCCTGTCTTCCAGTCATCAGGTGCACTTCCCTTCTCCCATGCTAATACAGTGAAAGTCCGCTAATCCAGAGGCTGAAACCTCGGAATGCCCGATACCTTTTTATATACTATTTTTCCCCAAAATAAGATTAATGTCTATCTTAACCCTTCTTTAGCGGGGTGTTTTGGGCTCATTTGGGCATATTCAGGCCCTCCTGAATGATCAATCGAGTATCTGCATGAAAAGAAATGTATTCAGCAAATAACTAGGCGCTATTAAAAGATTCAAAATGAGACCAGAACGAGCTACGTAGCACTCGTGGTTCTAATGCAGTGGTGCCACGAACATGGGAGTTTAGCGTATAGCGGTATATTTTCCCCAGCTATGCTCACTACTGGCTACGCTGCCGTCCTCTCGAGAACACAGGGAGGGTGAGTCAGTGTGCGGCGGTAAGCCCTGGGAGTCGGCTGTCTGGCCCGCTGCGCTCCCGGCCATTTGCACTCGATTTTAACCCTTTAAAAGCCTTAACCCTTCAAACCCGGTTGGTACACACATGTACCATTTTTTTTTGGCCCCAGGAACCCGGGTGGTACTACATTGTACCATTGCTTGAAAGCCTGTGAGCTTCGTGTGCGAGGCGTCGGTCCGACGCATGTAAACAACAGCCGGCTGGACCGACGCTCCGCATCTCCGGCCACAAGAAGGAGAGCGTCGCTTGTTCTTGTGTGCCTGTATGTTGTTGTTCAGTATCGAAAAGTGGTGTAAAGTGGCTGGTTTGGCCATAAAGTTATCTCCAATGAAATCATCATCACAGCTCACCCAGTTGACTTAGAGAGCTCTACTTAAGGCCATTTTACAGGTAAATAACACAGCTACGCTTGGGGATGCGCGGGAATGCGGGAAGCAGTCTGATTAACGAATATACGGTAGCCTAGCCTAGACGTTTTTCGGCCAAAACACCCGGATTTCGAGGAATATATATATAATATATAGCCGGGGTCGGAGGGTTAATAATGCTCCTACCTTGCTGCAAATTGATGCACGACTTAAGTCGAGCACCGCCAATAAGGGGTTAAATCAATTAATCGAGTGTTTTGGATTTACACCTCTACACCACCGGAACTTCACCGCACCGCCTCTATTCTAACTAATTATTAATTTGTATGTGTTTTAGGGCCATTTTTATGTGTAAATCCGATACCTCGGAAAATCTGCTAATCCGGAAGTCCCGCGGTCCCCTGCCTTCCGGATTAAAAGACTTTTACTGTATATACAAAAAATAAGTTTGGTGATGGGCTGGTCTATCAGAGTGAGAACTGAGCAATCTCTGCCATACCCATAGCTTACTCTGACTGTTCCTTTTACTATTATGGTGATGGGCTGGTCTATCAGAGTGAGAACCCAGCGATCTCTGCCATACCCATAGCTTACTCTGACTGTTCCTTTTACTTTTATATTTTCTAGATCTCAAGTGACGGCGTCTCTTCCGTGGATTGACCTCCCAGTCTACCTAGATTGGAAGCCAAAGCGTCACATTTTTTCCTTTGCCCCTCAACTTTCTCTTCATAATTGCCGAGGGGCACAGGGCCCTGGGTGGGGCTTTGGTTTCCCGGGCGTTTCCGCACCCTTCTCAGCTCCCCGCCATGGAGTGGCTTCGGTCACCCAGGCTTTATTGTGGTCAGCAGTGAGGGTTCTGTGGGGGTGCACGGTTATGGCCTTGGCCTTGCTCGGGGCTGTTCGGCCAGGCAGTTTGGGGAACAACAACTTTGCTCTTATTGACCGTTGCCGTCCGATAGCTATTTATCTCTGCCTATTATACGAGCTACTGTACTTTTATGAATGAACTAGGCCTATATAGTTTTGGGTAAAATTCCTCAAGATATGTTAATAATATGCCATTCACCCAAATGTATTAGAAGAGAGAGCTCAAAATTCAGTCTTATCATATATTCATCAAAATACTTTGTTTCTGCTTTGAAGTTTGTTAGCATCTTCCTTGCATATTTGATTGCTAGATATCAATAAAAGTCACATTGTCTCATCCTTGTGTGGTAGAACAGCCTATACTATAGCTTCTAACTTTCTCGATTAACCTTTTATGTGGGACCTTATCGAAGGCCTTCATAAAATCGCAATATACCACGTCTATAACATCACGGACGGGTGCCCAACCCCGAAAGGAGTTGAAATAGGGGAGCTATCCCCCGCCAAAGGTGGCTTTCTAGGGCCTTTCCTAGCTGATGCTGAGAGGATTGGGTTCTAGTCATGTGGTGATGGGCTGGTCTATCAGAGTGAGAACTGAGCGATCTCTGCCATACCCATAGCTTACTCTGACTGTTCCTTTTACTTATACATTTTCTAGATCTCAAGTGGTGGCGTCTTTTCCGTGGATTGACCTCCCTACTGCCATCCTAGAAGTTGGCAGATTGGGAGCCAAAGCGTCACATTTTTCCCTTGCCCCTCAACTTTCCCTTCATAATTGCTAAGGGGCACAGGGCCTTGGGTGGGGCTTTGGTTTCCCGGGCATTTCCGCACCTTCCTCAGCTCCCTGCCTTGGAGTGGCTTCGGTCACCCGGGCTTTGTTAGTGGTAAGCAGGGAGGATTTTGTGGGGGCGCTCGTTTATGGCCTTGGCCTTGCTCGAGACCTTGGGGCTCTTCGGCCAGACAGCCTGGGGAACAACAACATCACCATCCTCCAGAATTTGCATCCAATCATCTACCACCTTAATTAGCTGTAGTACCGTCGACCTCCCCGGCAAAAATCCGAACTGTCTCCCGCTGAAAAGTTGGTTTGATTTCAATATGATCCATTATTCCTTCTCTAATTACCGTTTCCATTAGTTTACACACAACACTTGTCAAACTGACTGGTCTATAATTTCCTGGGTCATTTCTCTTTCCCTTCTTAAATACTGTATAGCTGTTATGACTTAGTGCGCTCGGCCACTGTGACCGTAGTTCCACGCCCTACTCAACTAATCATGACCTTTCTTTTATCTATGTTAACTCTTCTTACAGTTTCTTACAGTAGATCCTCTGGAAAAAGGCAAACTATGCCTGTGTATCCAGCTCAGTACCAGTACTTGCACTGCTGCGGTCGTTCACGGTGTTGGCGGCGGCGGTAGCAGACGCAACATTTTTACTATTCTGTATTTTTGTTTTATAATCAAACTTCAAATCTTGTCTTCCCCATGCTTTATCAAGATTACTTTCAAACTCCCTTATTGATTCGGAATCGACTACATACTGGGGCAGTGCGTTCCACTCATTTACCACTCTATCACAAAATGAGTTCTTTGCCTTCTCAAGCCTATTTCTTTCTTTGTAAATTTTCTTAGAGTGTCCTCTCGTTCTTGTTCCCTCCCGCATCAAGAAGATACCTTCACACACATCCTCATCGTACTTTCCTGACACTATCTTAAAAGTCTCTATCATATCCCCTCTCTTTCTCCTATATGCCAGTGTCGGAAGCCCCAGTGTCCTCAACCTCTGCTCATAGCCTGCGTTCTTCAACGTTGGTACCAGCTTGCTAGCTCTCCTCTGCACTTTCTCCACTGCTTCTATATCCTTTACCATATATGGAGCCCACACCTGGTTTGCATATTCCAGGTGCGGCCTAACCAGCGCTGTATATAGATTCCTGAAGATTTCTTCGTCAAGTGACACAAATGTCCTCCTTATCAGCCCTACAATTCTATTGGCTTTGTTTATCTTTTCCGCTAAATGTTCTGAGAAATTTAACTTATTGTCTATCACTCTTAGACCCTTATTTGCCATATCTCCCCTCCATCTTTTGAACTTCGCCTCTGCTTCCTGCACACTATATGCGATAAGAACTAGATCATCTGCATATAAAAGCTCCCATGGGAGTCCTGTCCTAAATTCCCTTGACAGAGCCTCCAGGACTAAAACAAACAGTAATGGGCTCAGCACTGAACCTTGGTGAACTCCAACCTTCACTGAGAACTCTTTGCTCAGGCCCCCGTTTAAGGGGAGGTATTTAGTTTGTTCCCCAAGTTTTCATCAAGCTTAAAATTACACCCCCTAGACCCCCTTTCAAGATAAATTTGTACATTTTTCGGTAGAAAAATGTCCCGGCCGGAGGCCGCTTGCTCTTAAATTACAGGCTCGCTATCGCTCGCCAGGAAAAAATCGACACCTTAATGGCACAAAAGGTCTTAAAATTGACAGAAATGGGGCAAAATTTCTAAAAATGTCAAAACTACTAGGGCGAACGTCTAAAAATCTCAAAAGCAATGGGGCTAAACATGAGGGAGAAGGGGGTCAAGAAAAAAATCCCTGAAGTGGAGATCTCCCCTTAATCTAACTGCTGCCCGTGACCCCTCATACATATTCATTATCACACACACCAGCCACTCTTCTACTCCAAGTTTCCTCATAGCCCACTGCACTACCTCCCTAGGCACCCGGTCAAAGGCCTTCTCCAGATCTACAAAATTAAAATGTAAAACTTGCAAACTAAACAAACCAAAATTGGGACAAGGACAATATAAAGTCAAATTAAATTATCAAAATCGCTATGTAGAAACAACGCTTACTAAAATGAAAATTATTAAAAACTAGGTTGTTGTTGTTGTTGTTCCCCAAGCTGCCTGGCTGAACAGCCCCAAGGTCCCGAGCAAGGCCAAGGCCATAACCGAGCGCCCCCACAGAACCCTCCCTGCCGACCACAATAAAGCCTGGGTGACCGAAGCCACTCCATGGCGGGGAGCTGAGGAGGGTGCGGAAACGCCCGGGAAATAAAGCCCCACCCAGGGCCCTGTGCCCCTCCGCAATTACGAAGGGAAAGTTGAGGGGCAAAGGGGAAACTAGGTATAACTCAGTGGCGTAAGGTTGTTATAGTCACAGGTTGTGCTGAGCCTCAATATTGACCATAATTATTACCGATACTACTGATAATTAACCCCTTCACACTCATATGACGCAGAGGTTGCCAGATTACCAATAAGAAATAGAGTTCTCTCACTCTTATAATTACTGTACCTCTCCAAAATTAGTTTTCTGCCCACAGCGAACTCAAAGACAACTGCAGAGGTTGAAGTAACTAAACTAAAGGTTTGTAAATACCCCTGATGGTAACAAAGGCTTTAAAGTATCCCCAATAGGCTCAACACAGCTAACTCAAAGACAACTGCAGAGGTTGAAGTAACTAAACTAAAGGTTTGTAAATACCCCTGATGGTAACAAAGGCTTTAAAGTATCCCCAATAGGCTCAACACAGCTAACTCAAAGACAACTGCAGAGGTTGAAGTAACTAAACTAAAGGTTTGTAAATACCCCTGATGGTAACAAAGGCTTTAAAGTATCCCCAATAGGCTCAACACAGCTAACTCAAAGACAACTGCAGAGGTTGAAGTAACTAAACTAAAGGTTTGTAAATACCCCTGATGGTAACAAAGGCTTTAAAGTATCCCCAATAGGCTCAACACAGCTAACTCAAAGACAACTGCAGAGGTTGAAGTAACTAAACTAAAGGTTTGTAAATACCCCTGATGGTAACAAAGGCTTTAAAGTATCCCTAATAGGCTCAACACAGCTAACTCAAAGACAACTGCAGAGGTTGAAGTAACTAAACTAAAGGTTTATAAATACCCCTGATGGTAACAAAGGCTTTAAAGTATCCCTAATAGGCTCAACACAGCTAACTCAAAGACAACTGCAGAGGTTGAAGTAACTAAACTAAAGGTTTATAAATACCCCTGATGGTAATAAAGGCTTTAAAGTATCCCCAATAGGCTCAACACAGCTAACTCAAAGACAACTGCAGAGGTTGAAGTAACTAAACTAAAGGTTTATAAATACCCCTGATGGTAACAAAGGCTTTAAAGTATCCCCAATAGGCTCAACACAGCTAACTCAAAGACAACTGCAGAGGTTGAAGTAACTAAACTAAAGGTTTATAAATACCCCTGATGGTAACAAAGGCTTTAAAGTATCCCTAATAGGCTCAAAATTGCGTCATATGTCGGAGAGGGTTAAGTCTTGATAACATATTGGTTATATGCTTATGTGTGCAGTGTCGTAGGTTCGAATCCTGGGATGCCACATATATTTCTTAATTTCATTCATTCGTACAAGTAGACTGGGATAGTATGGACATGTGGAGAGAATGGATGAACAAAATTGGGTGAAAAAATGCAGGTCTGTGATTGTGGAGGGAGCTGCACCGAGGGGTGGACCGAGGAAGACCTGGGATCGGACTATACGCGCCGATCTCAAATCCAAGAACTTGACAAGTGAAGCAGCCCTTAACAGGGTTGCCTGGAATGCCGCCATTAGGACAAGAGACTGAAACTGCACTTATGTGTGGAACACTCGGTCTTACAATTTCATGTATGTTTTATGTATTAATTGAGTTTATTTGAAATTTCATTGATGATTATTTAAAAAATATTCAGCCTTTTTGTCTGTGATTATTTATTAAATTTTGGAGTAAAGGGTAGTTAGTGCTTACCACCCTTCACGATATTCAATTTGAGATCAGTTTTTGAATGAAAAGGGTGATTTTAAGAATATCAACATTTTGCCCTTGTTGATGTTGTTGTTGTTGTTGTTGTTGTTGTTGTTGTTGTTGTTGTTGTTCCCCAGGCTGTCTGGCCGAACAGCCCCAAGGTCTCGAGCAAGGCCAAGGCCACAAACGAGCGCCCCCACAAAATCCTCCCTGCTTACCACTAACAAAGCCCGGGTGACCGAAGCCACTCCAAGGCAGGGAGCTAAGGAGGGTGTGGAAACGCCCGGGAAACCAAAGCCCCACCCAAGGCCCTGTGCCCCTCAGCAATTATGAAGGGCAAGTTGAGGGAGAGGCCCTTGTCATAATCTGAAATTACTTTAGGAAAAGTGCATAGGCTACTTTAAAACAAACAACAAACATAACTAAACAAACAAATATTAACATCTGAAGTGTGAAAACAGTGAGAGTGAGTACAAGCCATATAACCTAATCCGACAATGCCACATAAACAACTGAACCGTTGCGGCGGTGAACGATAGGTCTAGGGTTACCGGAAAAAAAAAAAAAAAAAAAAAAACGCTAGATCGGTCTAAAAAGCGACTAGAATAACATAATCCGTTGCATATTGCTGAAAATATCTTAATTCTCTAGAATAGAGCTAGGAATTATGTCATTAGATGTTAAACATTGGCGCTAGATGTACAGACAACCTCAGAATCGAGAACAAAAACCGGCCCCTTCAGAAAATTTAACTTCAATAACAAAAACATTAGGTGGGAAGAGGTAAATCAAGAAATGGAGGAAATAGACTGGGAAGATTGAATGAATAACCTGACACCAGCAGAATGTCTAGTCTTAATAACAGAAACCATGACCCAAATCTGTAGCTACCATATACCTGCAAGACAAACAAAACGAAGAAGCAAACAAGATCGGGAAAGGAGGAGGCTGTACAGAAGAAAATTACTCACACAAAGACGCACACATCAAAATCTACAGGATAGGCAAAAGGCCGAAATAGATAGAGAAATTGTGGAAATTGAACAAAGGCTAAGAATATCATATGAACTACAACATATGGAAGAGGAGAGGAAAGCTATTGCAGGTATAAAGGAAAATTCCAAATACAGTACTGTACTTCTTTTCATACGCCAAACAAAAGGCTAAAACAACATCAAACATCGGCCCACTGAGCAAAGGGGACGGCTCTTTCACAGGGGACAAAAAGGAAATGAGCGAACTCTTAAGCAGGCAGTATGAAATGGCATTCAGTGAGCCTGATGAAACAAAAGTCATCAGAGACCAAAATATATTTTTCATGGAAACCTCCCCCACGGAAACCCCTCAGATGCTGGATATTGATTTCGGTCCAAAAGACATAGAAGAGGCCATTTCCAACATGCCATCCCACTCGGCACCAGGCCCGGACTCATGGAATTCGATCCTAATGAAGAAATGTAAGGAAAACCTCTCAAAACCCCTGGCTATAATGTGGAGAAGGAGTCTAGACACTGGTGACATACCAGATAGCTTGAAAAACGCAATAATTGCCCCACTGCATAAAGGAGGGAGTAAAGCACTACCAAAAAACTACCGCCCGGTAGCTCTAACCTCTCACATCATTAAAGTTTTCGAACGAGTCCTGCGAAGAAAAATTTCAACATTCATGGAGACAAATGAACTACACAACACCGGTCAACATGGGTTCAGAGCGGGAAGATCATGTCTCTCACAACTTTTGGAACACTATGACAAAATTCTTAAAGTGCTAGAAGAAAAGAAAAACGTGGATGTCATTTACACCGATTTTGCTAAGGCATTTGATAAATGTGACCATGGTATAATAGCCCACAAACTGAAAGCAAAAGGTATAACTGGGAAAATCGGATACTAGATATACAATTTCCTCGTAAACTGAATACAATCAGTAGCAGTAAACCAAGTCACATCTGAGCCTTCGGATGTCAAAAGCTCAGTGCCCCAAGGAACAGTGCTAGCGCCCCTTCTGTTCCTCATACTAATTTGCGACATAGATACCAACACCAGACACAGTACGGTGCCGTCTTTTGCTGATGACACAAAATTAAGCAAGATAGTAAACACACAAGAAGACACGGGCCGACTGCAGGAAGACATGGATGTAGTGTTCCAGTGGACCAGGGAAAACAACATGCAATTCAATGAGGAAAAATTCCAATTAATACGGTACGGAGATAATAATGGTGTTAAAGAAATTACAAATTACTTAACAGAATCTAACCACATAATAGAACGGAAAGACAGTGTGAAAGACCTTGGGGTATTAATGTCTGAAAATATGGGTTTCAAAGTACATAACCAGGTCAAAGTGGCGGCTGCGAAACGTCTAACGGGTTGGATTCTGCGTACTTTTAAAACACGCGGTGAAGTACCTATGATAACGCTCTTCAAATCTCTAGTGCTACCGTGGCTTGAATATTGTAGCGTATTAACATCCCCATACAAAGCAGGTGAAATAAATGACGTAGAGAGTGTACAACAAAATTTCACTTCGCATAAAAGTTCTATAAAACAGCTACACTATTGGGAGCGTTTAAGAGCACTGAATCTGTACTCACTGGAACGTAGAAGAGAACGTTACCTAATAATATACACGTGGAAAATCGCAGAGGGTTTAGTACCAACCTACATACTCCGATAGTCATGAAATTCAGTGATAGGAGAGGCTGGGAATGCGAAATCCCCCGGATGAATAACAGGGGTGCTATGGGCTCTCTGCGAGAGGGCTGGTTATCACACAGAGGCCCATGTCTCTTCAACAAACTCCCATGGCGAGTAAGAGACATGAGGGACGTCTCGTTAGACAGCTTCAAGAGAGCCCTGGATGTCGAACTGCAAAAGGTGCCAGACGAGCCCATCCTCGCAAGGGAGCGAGCTGTCACTTCAAACAGTCTACTGCACCAAATCACCACCCAAAACGAGGGGCGTCGCACTCCTTGGTGCCGCTAGAAGAGTGGCAAACACATCATAAGGTAGCATAAGGTAAGGTATTGATGGAAATACCTCTACATCTAGCAATAAAGTAGCTAATATGACGACACTGCATAGGTCCGAGATTCACATTTTCGCTATCTGCATCAGATTTAGACCACTCGATATTTATGTATGATTGTGTAACTGTCTAATATTCAATTTATTGTGAAATTATTTATTGTGGGATTAAATACTGAATATATTACTTCAGCCACGAAAAGGAACGATGGGGGAGTGCGGGAGTCGAATAGCTCACCTCAGGCCCTTTGCTATCGGCGTTGTCCCCTTACTCCAACATTCGCCGTATGCCACATTACGATACAACTAATTATAGGGTGTGCAATGCTTCTTCAGAACAACTTGCATTGAGGCAGTTGGACAAAATTCAAAATAAAGCTATTAGATTAATCAATAACCTGCAATCACACAGGACCTTCCTACATTATCCATACGAAGAAACGTTGCATCCCTTGCATTATTCTAGATATTTTCACAGCAATTGTTCCGAGGAACTTGCTTCAATTGTGCCGCCTCTCCACATCTTTCCCCGTAGAACTAGGGCAGCTGAGAGCGCCTATGAATTTACACTTTCTCCTCCACAATGCAGAACTTCTGCTTATCAAAATTAATTTATCCCTAGAACTACTACTCTTTGAAATTCACTTGCCTCGAGTTGCTTTCCACAAACTTACAATCTACAAAAGTTTAAATCCAGTTGTTACAAACATTTTATGAATGGAGGATGCCTTTAGGCACATGGACCTTTTGGTTTTATCTGTGTTTTTCCTTCCTCCGTTCATTGTCTCTTAAAAAAAAATAAAAAATAAAAAAACTATCCCAATATCCCAAATAATCATTGTGTTCTTTTCTTTAATAATTTTCATTTTAGTAAGCGTTGTTTCCACATAGCGATTTTGATAATTTAATTTGACTTTATATTGTCCTTGTCCCACTTTTGGTTTGTTTGGTTTGCAAGTTTTACATTTTAATTTCATAACCGGGCTCAAAAATAATATAAATAACAAGGAAAAACTAGTTAGATAGATAGATAGATAGATAGATAGAAAAACTAGTTACCCTCTACAATATTAATACTTATTTTGCTCTCTTCAGTCTTCTACAGCACACCCAGGACACCCACAATATACGCCACTGGCATTTAACCCTCTCACATCCATCTCGGGTGGATGGGACTCGTTAGCCTTGGTCGGCAACCCATCTAGGGGAGATAACCTTATAAAAATCCGGGTGGATGGGACTCGTCAGCCTTGGTCGGCAACCTGTCTAGGGGAGTAAACCGTATACAAATCAGTACTGCTATCTTAGGGTGAAGCAGGTTAGTGGATGGATTAGCCGCACACCGCTGTAGAAAAATAGTGCTAACAAATACATAAAATGCCATGGAGTCAGACGGACCCTAAATTGAGTGGTTAATCCTGTAAGTCCTTCAGTAAACTGGCATGGGTTGTCCCTCTTACAGGGGATAGGTTCACTTGGGGGCATTTTGTGTATGGCCACCCCCATTAAGGGGAGTAAGGCGTCTGGCAATAGATAGATAGAGATAGACATCCTGACGCAATTTTTGAGCCTATTAGGGATACTTTAAAGCCTTTGTTACCATCAGGGGTATTTATAAACCTTTAGTTTAGTTACTTCAACCTCTGCAGTTGTCTTTGAGTTAGCTGTGTTGAGCCTATTGGGGATACTTTAAAGCCTTTGTTACCATCAGGGGTATTTATAAACCTTTAGTTTAGTTACTTCAACCTCTGCAGTTGTCTTTGAGTTAGCTGTGGGCAGAAAACTAATTTTGGAGAGGTAATTATAAGAGTGAGAGTAATCTATTTCTTATTGCTAATCTGGCAACCTCTGCGTCATAAGGATGTGAGAGGGTTAACTCCCTGTTTTTCTCTAAGTACCTCTCTTGCATTTGCCTAAGACTGAAGATAGCATCAGTTGTGCCACGTTCCGGCATAAATCCAAACTGCATGTCGCTGATGGCAACATTTTCCCTGATCATGCATTCAAAGCCCCTTTCGCTGACTTTCATGACTTGATCGAGCATTTTCAGACCCCGATAATTACCCGTCTCAGGAGTCACCCTTGCCTTTGTATATATTTACTACACTATAACACTTTTCTGCCATTCATTGGGAATTTGTTCCTCCTTTATGATAGCATTAATCAGCTCTGTGACCAATTTTAATCCAACATCTCCAGCTGCTTTTAGCATCTCAGCGACAATGCCGGAGCTCCCTGCGGCCTTCTATCTATCTATCTATCTATATGCTCAGGCCCAATCCCCATTTTGGGGATAGCCGACTCAAGACAGAGCAAGAACAGGGAAAACACAAAAACAACATAAAACAACAAATAAACACAGATAAAAAGCACAAACTCACACCCATCCAGGTCACCCAGGAGAAGACCCAGAGACTAGGGTCACCAAGGTCGCTCCAGCACTCCCTGCGGCCTTCCCGGACTTAATTTTATTTATAGCACTTTTAACAGCATCGTACCCTATCAAAGTCGGATGGCCTTGTACTGGGACTACAGTACTGAGCTGTTCCCTGTTCCATTCAAACTCCACATTAAGCAGTCTTTCATAATGCTCCTTCCACGCCTCTCTGATTTAGTTTTCCGTGTAACCAGTCGTGCCACCGTCATTATTTATGCATCTTACACCCACGACGTCCTGACTACAGTCCCTCACATTCTTAGCTAATTTATAAACCTCATTGGTATTATTAGTGCTGCAAACTTGTTCTAGTACGCTATCCTGTATGGTTTTCTTTGCCCTGTAGACCTCTCTTCTAGCATTACGTTTGGCAGACAGGTATTCTTCCTTGCTACCACCTTCCTTCCATACTTTGAAACATCTCTTCTTCTCTCTAACAGCAGCTTCGACATCGTTGTTCCACCACCAGGAGAACTTATGTCTGGGTTGCCCCTTTGTTTTGCCACAGATTTTGTCTGTGGTATCGAGGAGGCTGCGCTCTATAAAGTTCCATTTGCTATCAACATCATCTGGCCTAGCACCCATTCTCCTTTCGATTTCCATCATTTTGTTGTGGAATTTGTCTATGTACTCCTCTTTTTCCAACAACCATACTTTCCTTTTTGGCAAATGAACTTTCCTTCTAACAGGAACTCTACTTAGGCACATGTCACACACTAGGAGCTTGTGTTGGGGGATGCATTCTTCTCCTGGTATGATCTTAGTGTCTCTAACCCATTTCCTGTCAGACTTGCTGATAAGGAAGTAGTCTATCTGGCTACTGGAGCCACCTGATTCAATGTTATCAGATGGCTCATCCTCTTTCTAAACATTGTATAACACACCACCATCCCAGTGGCAGTACAGTGCTCCAGTATGTATTCACCTCCCAGGTTCCTTCGGCCATAACATGTCCTCCGTGCACGCTCTCATATCCGTCGGCACCTGCGCCGACATGCCCATGCAAGTCTCCTCCCATAATTACTACCTCCCCTTCCTTGCATCTGACAACCACCCCTAGTAATTCATTCCAGAACCGTTCTTTGACATCTCTACCTAAGCCTGCTATAACATCTATGACTCTCACCCTGACTTTCATTCTTAATAAAATCAGTCTTTCATTAAACCTTTTAACCCTTTCATGCATTTATGACACAGAGGTTGCCAGATTAGCAATAAGAAATAGAGTTCTCTCACTCTTATAATTACCTCTCCAAAATTAGTTTTCTGCCCACAGCTAACTCAAAGACAACTGCAGAGGTTGAAGTAACTAAACTTAAGGTTTCTAAATACCCCTGATGGTAACAAAGGCTTTAAAGTATCCCCAATAGGCTCAAAATCGCGTCATATGTCGGAGCGGGTTAACTTCTATAGTGGTGATGGGCTGCTCTATCAGAGTGAGAGTTGAGCATTCTCTGCCATACCCATAGCTTACTCTGACTGTTCCTTTCGCTTATATATTTTCTAGATATCAAGTGGCGGCGTCTCGTCCGTGGATTGACCTCTCTACTGCCAACCTAGAGGGTGGCAGACTGGGAGTCAAGGCGTCACATTTTTCCTTTGCCCCTCAACTTTCTCTTCATAATTGCTGAGGGGCACAGGGCCTTTGGTTTCCCGGGCGTTTCCGCACCCTCCTCAGCTCCCCGCCATGGAGTGGCTTCGGTCACCCAGGCTTTATTGTGGTCGGCAGGAAGGGTTCTGTGGGGGCGCTCGGTTATGGCCTTGGAATTGCTCGGGGCCTTGGGGCTGTTCGGCCAGGCAGCTTGGGGAACAACAACACAATCTGCCCACCTCTCTGCCACCAGGAAACCCACCCCTCCTGTACCATGTTCATATCCCTTTCATATAAACTTAAAAGCGTTAATTTTTTACCCGTAATCCACCTCGCACTCCCCGGTTTCCTGGGGCACAACATAAGGCACTACGGCTGGCCCGGTATTATGCACCTAGTGATAGGGTAGCCTCCCGGTACGCTATCCCCGGGTTCGGACCCCTGTACGCTATCCCCGGGTTCGGACCCCTGTACGCTATCCCCGGGTTCGGACCCCTGTACGCTATCCCCGGGTTCGGACCCCTGTACGCTATCCCCGGGTTCGGACCCCTGTACGGAAAGTGCCAGTCTGTTGTCACCTTGTGGAATGGGCTTCCCCAGAGACGTTATAGACTGCAGCACCGTTGATTCTTTTAAACTTCGGCTAGACAAATATCTTGCATCAAACCCGCGACTGACTTTATTTTATTCCCTCCTCAGATTCAGCAAGGATTATTGCGTACTGTACTGTATAATTACAGTATATTACTAAGACGTTACTCTCTTTTCCCAGATATACGAAAGATCACTTATACTGTGACTGTGTTATGTTACTAACCCATCTGTCCCCTACTAACTTCCTAATCCTGCCACGGACATAAGTTCCAATGCAGTAGTTCCCTTTCAAATTTTCCCTTACCCACTCTAAACCACTGTTTGGACACTTGATCCGTAGTGCTTTGGAGGACAAGCAACCTAGAGGGGGTCACTAGACCTGCTGTTGCTTGATTTCCTTTGTACTCATACATGCTCTTCATTGCTTTAATTAACTTGCTATCTACTCCGTATACAGTATTATCAAAACTTTCCACAGACCTTCTCTCAATCCCACCCCTACTCTGTGCAACTCTCCAACCCGAGAGTGAAACCTGTGCTACATTACATCACTACTGCGGGTACTTACCTTATCCACAGAGTTGTTGAATCATTAACTTGCTCACACATACCTGCAACAACAACAACAACAATGGCATTAACAACAAGAAGAAGAATGACATTAACCTCTTTTTTACCGGCGACGTCTTTTAAGAAATTTCTGGCAACTATTAGACGATTATATTCAGTTAACCCCTTCAGACTCATATGACGCAGAGGTTGCCAGATTAGCAATAAGAAATAGTTCTCTCACTCTTATAATTACCTCTCCAAAATTAGTTTTCTGCCCACAGCTAACTCAAAGACAACTGCAGAGGTTGAAGTAACTAAACTAAAGGTTTGTAAATACCCCTGATGGTAACAAAGGCTTTAAAGTATCCCTAATAGGCTCAACACAGCTAACTCAAAGACAACTGCAGAGGTTGAAGTAACTAAACTAAAGGTTTATAAATACCCCTGATGGTAACAAAGGCTTTAAAGTATCCCCAATAGGCTCAACACAGCTAACTCAAAGACAACTGCAGAGGTTGAAGTAACTAAACTAAAGGTTTATAAATACCCCTGATGGTAACAAAGGTTTTAAAGTATCCCCAATAGGCTCAACACAGCTAACTCAAAGACAACTGCAGAGGTTGAAGTAACTAAACTAAAGGTTTATAAATACCCCTGATGGTAATAAAGGCTTTAAAGTATCCCCAATAGGCTCAACACAGCTAACTCAAAGACAATTGCAGAGGTTGAAGTAACTAAACTAAAGGTTTCTAAATACCCCTGATGGTAACAAAGGCTTTAAAGTATCCCCAATAGGCTCAACACAGCTAACTCAAAGACAATTGCAGAGGTTGAAGTAACTAAACTAAAGGTTTATAAATACCCCTGATGGTAATAAAGGCTTTAAAGTATCCCCAATAGGCTCAACACAGCTAACTCAAAGACAACTGCAGAGGTTGAAGTAACTAAACTAAAGGTTTCTAAATACCCCTGATGGTAACAAAGGCTTTAAAGTATCCCCAATAGGCTCAACACAGCTAACTCAAAGACAACTGCAGAGGTTGAAGTAACTAAACTAAAGGTTTATAAATACCCCTGATGGTAATAAAGGCTTTAAAGTATCCCTAATAGGCTCAAAATTGCGTCATATGTCGGAGAGGGTTAAGGGAGGCCATCTACACATTACAAGGCTGTTTACCATTTTATTGTTTCGCTTGTGTTTACTTTATGATATATAAGTTATTATTGGGTTTCATGTGATATTTAATGGCTCTTTAGATTCGGATAAGACTATAATTTATTAATCAATCATTAAAATGACTTAAACGTATATACAGTAGTTTAATGAATAAATAAGTAATAATAAAGATAATAAGAAGAAATTATCAGCTCTGTCGCTCATTTTGGCCAGTGCTCTCGGGTACTGATATGATAGCCAATCAAGAGCCTTGATGCAAACACTAGTTAGGAGCCAGATGCACGGGTCGATTGAATGGAGTATAGTACACATCTCATCACTGATACTCTTGATACCTAACCTTCTCCTTAGCTCTCCACCTGTCCAAGCCTACTAGTACACATCTCATCACTGATACTCTTGATACCTAACCTTCTCCTTAGCTCTCCACATGTCCAAACCATCCAAGCCTACTAGTACACATCTCATCACTGATACTCTTAATACCTAACCTTCTCCTCAACTTTTCCTTAGATATCCTATCTAGCAGTTTAGCCCCACATATCCATCTCACCATCTCATTACGTTCCATTTTGTTGATATCATTCGCTTTGACAGGCCACGTTTCAGACGCATATGTCATTTCGCTTCTAATACATGAAATATACAAATTTCCCTTCAATGGGAGAGGAAGTTTTCACAAGGTAAGCAGTGGTAACAGTTCTCTGAACTTTCCCCAGCCGCATCTTATTCTGGCCATAGTGGCGGCCTCGGCCCCACCTCCGGCAGAGATGGTATCTCCCAAGTAGCATAGGCTAACTTGTCCACCATCTCCAGTGCCTCATTGCCAGACCTATGAGAGTTCCGTATGGAGCTCAGTGGTCTGGTTAATCTGCTCTACATAACTAACTAAGTGCCTCATTGCCAAAGTTAACACTCTCGAGCCAGTCATTGAACACAAGCTTACCTTTGCATGTTATGCATACAAATTTCTCAGCTTCGGACTTCTTCCTCTAAGAGGTCCCTGTATTCTAGTGCAACACTTCTTCCTGTGGTGTACCCAGCAGCGGAAGACACTACACAGAATTGAGATCGTGCCCACCCCATTTCTGCATACAGGTCTCCCTCGGGATCATAACAACATTAATAACCTTAAAACACCATTAATTACGCCATTAATAAGACCTACCTGGATAATCAGTGATGTCATGTAGCTCGGGACTGTCACCATCTTCACTCATATAGCCAGGGGGGGGTGACTCCGTGGGGGGAAACACCGGGGGGGGCGCCTGGTGGGGGCCCTGCTGGTGCTGCTGGTGGTGGTGGTGGTGGTGGTGGTGGTGGAGGGAGGAGGTCGGGGAGGAGGAGGGGCTGGAGGGGGAGGTGGGAGGGGAGTTGACG
Source organism: Lithodes maja (assembly GCA_037953745.1). NCBI lineage: Eukaryota > Metazoa > Arthropoda > Malacostraca > Decapoda > Lithodidae > Lithodes > Lithodes maja. The sequence continues at coordinate 26,060 of JBAKBP010024477.1, forward strand.
GACGTCGAGGGAGGAGGGAGGGAGGTCAGGGAGGCGGAGTCGGAGAGTGAGTCGCCGGTCAGGTCCGTCAGGGATGTCAAGTCGTCGCTCGAGTTGTTGTTATTGTTGTTGAGGTTCAGATTACTAAGTCCACTGGAACTGCTACTGCTACCTCCTCCACCAATCCCCAACACTCCTCCTCCTCCACCACCACCACCACCACCAACCACCACCACACTCCCGGGGCCAACCCCTGATACCCCCCCACTCACACCACCACCACCGCCCCCCGCCCGGGGTACCAGGATCGCCGGCAACGCTGAAAAAAAAAAGTAAAAGTGTTAGCCAACCGTCTACATACATATATTATACATATACATAAGTGGCATAGGTGGTTGTGTGTTGTGATGTCTTCCATAATAATAATAATAATAATAATAATAATAATAATAATAATAATAAACGGTTTATTAAAGAATGGCAGCCTCATGAGCTGAAAATACACATTTTACAATTTAGTGGATGAACATGAGATGTACAGATATGAGGATGGTAAGCTCAGTTTACAAACAAAATCAATAAATACAATAATGATGCAGGTGCAGAATACAAATTATCATAAAATAACCATGAGAGTAAGTGATATACAGTACATATACACATTTATTTACTTACTCATATACAGAACATACGTATATACACGTACGTACGCACATACATATACATACATACATAGGAACATAAGAACAAGCTCAAGACTCATAACTGAAGACTCTCATTCTTCATATGTTTCTGCCCGGAATCAAGCCAAATCTGTTCTTCGACTTGCCAAACACTCTTTCATCAATAATAAATGCACTGAACTATCCAACTCTAGCTCTTCCCAAGCTTTCTGGCATCTAGCCAAAAACCTCTCCAACAATTTCTCTTCCTCGTCTTTCCCTCCCCTTTCCCACTCTGATGGCACAACCATCACTTCTTCCTCTGACAAAGCTAAACTCTTCGCTCAAACTTTTGCTAGAAACTCCACCTTGGATGATTCCGGTGCTATTCCTCCCTCTCCGCCCTCCTCTCTCTTACTTATGCCTAATATCCTAATCTCTTCTAAAGATGTACTTTCTACCCTCTCTGGGCTTAACACTAATAAGGCGTACGGTCCGGACGGTGTTCCTCCTGTTGTTCTCAAAAACTGGGCTTCCGTGCTGACTCCCTGCCTAGGCAAACTCTTTCGTCTCTGTCTATCCTCTAACGTCTTCCCTTCATGCTGGAAGTTTGCTCACATTCAACCTGTCCCAAAGAAGGGTGACCGCTCTCAACCCTCCAACTATCGTTCAATTGCTCTTATCTCTTGTCTTTCTAAAGTTTTTGAAACTATTCTTGCTTCCAAATTTCTTAAGCATTTCTCTTCTCATAATCTGCTCTCAGATCGCCAGTATGGCTTCCTTAAGGGTCGCTCTACTGGTGATCTTCTTTCATATCTTACTAACTCTTGGTCATCCTCCTTTCGGGACTTCGGTGAGACTTTTTCTATTGCACTAGACATATCGAAAGCCTTCGATAGAGTCTGGCATAAATCTTTAATTTCTAAACTACCCTCCTTCGGTTTCTATCCCTCCATCTGTGCCTTTGTCTCTAATTTCCTTTCCGGCCGTTCCATAGCTGCGGTTGTGGACGGCCATTGTTCACTTCCTCACCCTATAAACTCCGGTGTTCCTCAGGGCTCTGTCCTATCTCCTATTCTCTTTCTAATTTTTATAAATGATCTCCTTAACTGTACCTTAATTCCCATCCATTCATACGCAGACGACTCAACCTTACACTACTCCATTAGTTTTTCAGAACGCCCCAGCCAGCAATCCCTCAACGACAAACGTAATGAAGCCATACAACTCTTAAATTCTGATCTAAATACTATTTCCAATTGGGGCAGAGAAAACCTTGTTAACTTTAATGCTTCCAAAACCCAATTTCTCCATCTATCTACCCGTCAGGATCTCCCAGCGGACTATCCCTTATTCTTCAACAATACAAAAATCAACCCTTCATCTTCTCTCAATATTCTTGGTGTCTCTTTTTCTTCTGCTCTCATTTGGAAGGACCATATTACCAGTCTTGCTAAGGCAGCCTCCCAGAAGCTGGGTGTGCTCAACCGCCTTAGGGGGTTCTTTTCCCCTGCACAGCTTCTTGCTCTGTACAGGGGCATAGTGCGCCCTTGTATTGAGTATTGTTCACATGTGTGGGGAGGTTCCTCTCACACCGCTCTCCTAGACAAAGTTGAAAGGAAGGCCTTTCGTATCATTAACTCCCGTCCACTCACCAACTCTCTGCAATCTCTCTCTCTCCGCCGCAATGTTGCATCTCTCTCGCTATTCTATCGCTACTATAATAATCAGTGTTCCTCAGAGCTATCCCAGTGCATACCACCTCCTTTACGTAGGGCACGTGGTACCCGTCTTGCAACTCAATCCCACCCCTACTCTGTGCAACTCTCCAACCCAAGAGTGAAACGTTACTCTCAAACTTTCTTCTACTCAACATCTGAGCTCTGGAACTCTCTCCCAGAATCAGTCTTTCCCTCTTCCTATGACTTAAATTGCTTCAAACTCTGTGTGTCCAGGCATTTTGGCTCGAACGTCCCTTGATTTTGGCCCTGTCACTCTTTCAACTATGGGGGAGGCACTCGCTATAGGCAGTTATGCCTTTTGCCTCCCTCAATCACATAGAAGAAAAAAAAAAAAAAAAAAAAAAAAAAAAGCAGTAAGTGTGCACATGTCCGTATACACAAACGCTCACGTATGCACACAAACATACATACATACAGAAACTGTTTTGGTATGGTCAGGGTAAGGAAGAGGAAAGAAGAAAGAAAAGAAGAATCTACTCGTTCTGAAGGCGACGGATGAGAATGAAAAGGCAACTGACAAGAGAGGAGAAATTTCTCAGGCGCTAGAGGGGATTGAAATTCACGATACGAAGTTTACCCCTAAAGGGAACATGGTGATGAATTTTGGCACTGTGGATATGCTGAATGATGCAGTTAAAAAGTTGGTAGAGGTGACGGCTGTTACTACAAGGAGTGTGAAAAAATTAAAACCAAAAGTGATGATTTGCAATGTTCGTCCTGAAGAGTCCAAGAGTGAGATAATTGATACATTAATTGCAAGGAATGATTTTCTGAATTCGATTGATGATATTAAAGGAAAGATTGCCATGATTTTTGATAAACCAGCTGCTGGAGGTACAGTCCATTATATCCTGAAATGTGAGCCTGAAGTCCGTGCGGCTCTCTACAAATATAAAGACAAGGTGCAACTTCAATGGGGAATATATAATATAAGAGACAGGTACCATGCATTGGCTTGTTTCTATTGCCAGAGATTTGGGCATGCAGAAAATAAGTGTGCTGCTAAACTAAACAGTGATGTGCCTGTTTGTTTTAAATGTGCTGGAACACATAGGTCGAAGGATTGTAAGGTGACTGTGAGAAAGTGCATAAATTGTATGAGACACGGGAAACAAGACGTGTATCATTCATCATCAGATACCCGGTGCCCGGTCTTTTTGAGTGAGATAGTCAAGGTGAGAGACCTAACTGATCATGGAATCTAGTGCTTTAATAAAGATAAAGGGGGGACTGATAAACATTCAATCAGTGGGAAATAAAACCTTTGAAATTCGAGACTTAATTAATGAGGCAAAATATGATGTACTAGCGGTAACTGAAACATGGCTGAGTGAATACGATACTGCTAAAATACTTGAAATGACTCCTTTAACGCATACCTTCTTGCACAATCCACGAAGAGGGAAGGGAGGTGGTGGTGTGGGAATTTTTCTTACAAACACGTTTAAGAAGACGAAAATATGTAAATCTGCAAGGTTCGGTAGTTTTGAACATACTGTATACAGGTGGGCTGTGAGATTGGAGGCTGGAAATGTACTTTTATTGTCGTTTATAGACCTCCAAATTTAAGTGCCAGTACATTTATTGATGATTTTAGATTATATTTGGAAACAATTGATATGGTTAGTACGAATACATTCGTCTTTGGTGACTTTAATCTGTGGGTGGATGTTCCAAATGATTACTATGCTACTATCTTTATAGAATTGATGGAGTCTTTCCACTTGATAAATAAAGTGCATACTGCAACTTCAAGAGGTGGTCATGCATTAGACTTGGTTTTTACGAATAGAGAAAGCGATATGATAAATGAGCTGTATGTTGAAGATGAGTGTTGTATTTCGCCGGTCCATAAACTAGTTACTTTTAACATGCCGTTTGTAAGTAAACCTAGACAATCTAAGACAATAAAGTGTAGGTCAAAAAGAAAATTTGAGCCACAACTACTAATATCGACTGTTGCGAATGAAATACTAATTAAGAAAAGAGAACACTGTGCTCACGGTGAATTAATAGATGACTGTACGTCATGTTATGGTCTTCGAAAGGGGTGAAGTCACAGAGTGTGAGGTGAAGCTGAACGGTCAGGCTATGGAGATCGTCAACTCTTTTAAGTATCTGGGCAGTGTGTTGAGTAAAGATGGGACTATGGATGAAGAGGTGCGGGAGAGGGTACAACAGGGGAAGAGGGTTGTAGGAACGCTAAAAGCAGTAACAAGAAATAGGGTGGTCAGTATGGAAGTGAAGAAGTCCTTGCATGACAGTGTGGTAATCCCGACACTGACTTACGGAAGCGAAGCATGGACGTTGGTTGAGAGACTCAGACCAAGAGTGAGAGCAGTGGAAATGAATTACTTAAGGAGTGCGTGCGGAATTACATGGAGGGATAGACAGACTAATGAGGAAGTAAGAAGGAGGTGTGGTGTGGAGGTAGATGTGCTGGAAAGTGTGAAAAGGAACAACTTGAGATGGTTCGGCCATATGGAACGTATGGAAAGCGAGAGAATGACTAAGAGGGTGTACGAGAGCGAGGTGGAGGGACAGAGGGGGAGAGGTAGACCGAATATGAGGTGGAAGGATGGAGTGAGGAACTACATGAATGAAGGCGGTGCTGGTTGGGGGGAGGGGCGTCGACTGACTGGGGACAGAGGTGCATGGGGGCGGTTCGTTCGTGGCCACCCCTTCGGGGATCACGGCGTCAGGCAATAGATAGATAGATAGATGTACGTCATGTTTCACTAATCTGTATAACAGCATTGCTGTATAACAGCATTACCTAAGCTGCCTGGCCGAACAGCCCCGAGTCCCTGAGGAAGGCCATGGCCACGATCGGGCTTTCCCACAGAACTCAATGAGAGCTCTGTGGGAAAGCCCGATCGTGGCCATGGCCTTCCTCAGGGACTCGGGGCTGTTTGGCCAGGCAGCTTAGGGAACAACAACAACAACAACAACAGCATTGCTAGAGAAAAATACGAAGATATGTGCCCCATTATTGAAAAGAAAATAGTAATAGTTGATAGTGCGTCGTGGTTTAATGCTGATATTCAAAGAGCAAAAAAGGCCAAGAAGAAATATGAGAGGCTATGGAGACGTCTACGAACCAAAGAGGCAAGAGATAACTATAAAAGAGCTCGGAATATAGAAAACAGGCTCATTGTGCTTAGAAAACGTGAATACTATATGAATAAAGCAAAAGAAGCTGGATCTGATATGAATAAGCTGTATGTGGTACTTGACAACTTGACGGGAAACAAGAAGAAAAATAAGTTACCAGAAGGGATTCCGGATATGACATTGGCGAATGATTTTTCTGACTTTTTTTGTGATAAAATTAATGCCATTGTTGGAAATTTTGGAGTAGTCGAGACTCAAGACGTTGTTGTAGCTGAGCCTACTGTGACTAAGTTAACAGAATTTACTATGACGGATCTGAATACAGTTAAATCCATAGTTACGAAAGCAAAACTTACCCATTGTAGTAATGATCCTATACCGATACGTGAAATAGTGCACAGTAACAATTTTAACAGTTTTCTGGACATATATGTTGACATAATAAACTGTAGCATTGCAAATAATGTATTTCCACGTCTGAAAAGAATGCGATTGTGAAGCCTATTATTAAAGGGAGCCTTGATTCTCAATGCTTGAGCTCTTTTAGGCCTGTTTCCAATTTAACATTTCTATCAAAAATTACTGAAAATGTAATTCTGGGTCAGTTATGGGATCACTTGAGTTTAGTGAAGGCTCTCCCAGACAACCAGTCCGCATATAGAAGACTTTACTCTACGGAAACCACGATGTGCTCTGTGATTAATGATTTACTCGTGCAAATGGACAACGCGAAGTCTATCTATCTATCTATCTATTGCCTGACGCCGTGATCCCCGAAGGGGTGGCCACGAACGAACCGCCCCCATGCACCTCTGTCCCCAGTCAGTCGACGCCTCTCCTCCCAACCAGCACCGCCTTCATTCATGTAGTTCCTCACTCCATCCTTCCACCTCATATTCGGTCTACCTCTCCCCCTCTGTCCCTCCACCTCGCTCTCGTACACCCTCTTAGTCATTCTCTCGCTTTCCATACGTTCCATATGGCCGAACCATCTCAAGTTGTTCCTTTTCACACTTTCCAGCACATCTACCTCCACACCACACCTCCTTCTTACTTCCTCATTAGTCTGTCTATCCCTCCATGTAATTCCGCACGCACTCCTTAAGTAATTCATTTCCACTGCTCTCACTCTTGGTCTGAGTCTCTCAACCAACGTCCATGCTTCGCTTCCGTAAGTCAGTGTCGGGATTACCACACTGTCATGCAAGGACTTCTTCACTTCCATACTGACCACCCTATTTCTTGTTACTGCTTTTAGCGTTCCTACAACCCTCTTCCCCTGTTGTACCCTCTCCCGCACCTCTTCATCCATAGTCCCATCTTTACTCAACACACTGCCCAGATACTTAAAAGAGTTGACGATCTCCATAGCCTGACCGTTCAGCTTCATCTCACACTCTGTGACTTCACCCCTTTCGAAGACCATAACCTTGCTCTTCCCCGTATTTACCTTCAAATTCCGTTTTTCGCACACTGTTCCAAACTCATTTACCAGACCCTGCAACTCCCATTCATTATCACTCATCAGAACTGTATCATCCGCAAACAGCAGTATAGGTAGCTTCCACTCAATTCCCTCCCTTTTCAGCGATACACCAACATCCACTGCTCTTGATAGTATTTCTTTCATAACTCCATCCATATATACAGTAAACAACCACGGGGACATCACACACCCCTGTTTCAAACCAACATTCAGGTCAAAGAACTCGCTCTGCTCACTCTCCACACGTACTGCCGCCTTTGCACCCTCATACATGCTCTTCACTGCTTTCAGCAACTTGCCCTCTACTCCGTATATTCTAAGTACTTTCCACAAACCTTCTCTATCCACTCTGTCATAGGCCTTCTCCAAGTCCATAAAGGCAACATACACCTTTTGTTTCTTCTCCAGATACTTCTCCACAACACAATTCAGGGTAAAAATCTGATCTACACATCCTCTTCCCTTCCTAAAGCCTCCCTGCTCGTCGCCTATCCATTTCTCCGTTCTCACTCTCACTCTCTCAATCACTACCCTACTGTATACCTTCCCTACTACGCTTAGAAGACATATTCCTCGGTGGTTACCACACACTCCTCTTTCCCCTTTGCCCTTATATAGGGGGACTATTATGCCAGTCTTCCAGTCATCGGGTGCACTCCCCTTCTCCCATGCTAGTTTGCACATTTTCCATACCCATTCTATCACTATCTCACCACCATACCTCAACATTTCCCCACACACTCCATCTGTTCCTGGTGCTTTCCCCAACTTCACTCTTTTCATGGCTTCCCACACTTCTGACCTCCTGATCCCCACCTCCTCCTCCACTACTTCTCTTCTTCTCCCTCCCATACCATATCCAGCTATGTTTGCTGGCTCTTCATTCCTTTCATTTAGCAACTCACTGAAGTACTCCCTCCATCTTTCGACTCTCTCTTGCTTCTCGGCTAGCATTCTCCCATTCTTATCTTTCACACCCTTACTGTTTCCCTTGCTACCTTCCCTAACTTTCTTGACTTCTTTCCAGAACAGTTTCTTACTCTCCCTCCATTTTACACTCAGATTCCTTCCAAATTCCTCATCTACTCTTCTCTTACTTTCCTTCACTACTCTCTTCACCACCCTCTTACTCTCCACGTACCTCGCTCGTTTCTGTCTCTCGGAATCTTCATTCCCTCTACTACCCAACCACTCTCTATATGCTTTCTTCTTTTCTTCCACAGCTATTCTTACCTCTTCTGTCCACCATGCTGTACCTTTCACTCCCCTCCCTCTTCTCCTCACTCCACACACCTCCTCACATGCTGCACAGATCTCATCCTTAAACACCTTGCTCATCTCCTCCACTTCCTCCATAACTTCCAGGTCGAACCCACCTAGTCGTCTTTCCACTGCTCTCCTGTACTCCTCCCTGACTTCCTCCTCCTGCAACCTCTCCACCCTCCTCACCATTCCACCCTCCTCTCGCCTCCCTCCCGCTCTCCTCACCCACTTCTTTTGTATCCTAACCTTAGCTACCACTACATAATGATCAGACAGACCCCCTCCAATACCCCTATACACCCTAGCATCCATCACAGATTTCTTCATTTGTTCATCCACACATACATAATCAATCAATGACTTTCGTTCCACCACTCTCTTATCCTTCATCGTCAACATCCGTTTCCACGTGTACCTGTGGATCATTCTGTGTCGGAAGAAGGTGTTGGCTATCCACAGCCTCCTCCCCACACATACGTCCACAAGTGCACTACCATTCCCATTCACCTCTGATGGTACCCCCCACCCTCCCACCACTCCCTCAACTTTCCTATCACCCACCTTACCATTCATATCTCCAATCAGAAATATTCTTTCGTTCTTGTCAAACTTCTCCAGGCACGCCTCCACATTCATCCAGAACTCCTCTTTCTTTCTTTCAAGTATATCCTCTGTCGGGGCATACACGCATACAATCACCCACGTTTGTATTCCTACTTTCATTCTCACCCACACAATCCTTGAACCCACAGACCCATACTCTCTTACACATTCCTTCCATTTGCTACTTACAAACAAACATG
>JBAKBP010024478.1:0-35108 GCA_037953745.1 Lithodes maja
GCTGAAGTGGGAGGCCTTTGAGCAGGGGTTGTTGCACAATGATGAAGCTGAAGCTCTTGGATTTCTATCTTCACTGTTGGAAAAACTTAGGACAGCTTATGAAACAAAAGACACTGAGAAAATCGTTGTATTTGTTGGTGATGTGATGAAACAATTAGGATTGCTTGAATCACAGTGGAAAGACTTTGAGAACACATTGGGAGTAACAGCTCAGTTATGGGGAATGTATATTGACATGGTGCTAATTTTGAAGCGCTACATCCATGCTGAAAGAGCTGGTATTTGGAAGCAACACCTGCTGGAGGTGCAGAACATGCTACCATACACTGTTTCCTCTGGACATACTAAGTACATGTCATGTCTCCCAATCTATTTAAATGAAATGAAAAACCTACCCAACACTGCACCAGAGATACAAAGAGAATTTGAAGCAGGCAATTTTACTATCCACCAGACAGAAGGTGTGTTCAATGGTGTATGGACAGATCTTGCATTGGAACAAACATACAATAATGAGGGAAAGACTCGCTTATTCAAAGGTATTACTCATGCTGAGGCTGCTCGAGAAAAGTACATAAAAACATTACCATTCTTGACATCTGTCTCTGAGAATGTCAAGAAGATGGTGCACATGGAATCCCCTCACCCAGATCACCATGAAAAGAGGAGTAAAGATGATATAGAAAGGGTTCTGGAAATCAGAAACACTGTAGCAGAAACTATGAGGAATCCGTTTGTTGCAACCCTTGGGACGGATAAGCTGATAAACATTGCAACAGGAGAGACGCTTGAATCTACACAACTAGTCAAAGCTAGAACGATTGGGCTAGAATCAATCAGAGATGCCAGCACCACCAATGCTGCTAAAATTGTTACCCCAAAGATAATGACATTTGCCAGTCAACAGAAACAAGGCAAAGGAAAGCGACATTGTATGAAGAAGTTAATCAAACACTGTTACAAGAGCCCTTTGTTTTACACAAGAATTAAGTGATGAGGCAAAGATTGAATTTGAAGATTGAAGCCTTTAGTTATGAATGGAATGACTATCCCCCATCATTATTTGAGCCAAACAGTACTGCATCTGAGGGATATACCATGCGCAAAGGAACTAAATATGATTTTATTGAAACACTTCAAAAAGAGGTAGCTGATTCATGGAAACCAATGACAGAAATTTCTCAATCTGATTCTGAATCACTGTATGTTATTGACGCCATGGCATTTATACAATGCTATCGGACACTGGCATCAGAGAGTTTTGGTCAGCTTCAGGAGAGGTACTTGCAGAAGATTCTGGCCATGAAACCAATCGGTTGCTCAGAGGTTCACTTTGTTGGTGACAGGTATGACTTTGGTGAAATGAGCTTAAAGGATGGTGAACGACAGAGGCGGGTGAAGGGAGTTTTGACACCAGAGTATATCCCTGATCATAACATGAAAATACCAGAGTGGAAAGGATTTCTTTCAAACTCACAGAACAAGGCAAACCTACTTTCATATATTTCATCCTCTTGGACCCAGCCATCCTCAGTTCCTGACGGGATTACCCTGATAATAGGAGTTGGTACTAAGGGAATTCGTGTGACCAGTTGCGGTACAACTGTGTTACAGGAACTGTGTTGCCACAATCATGAAGAAGCTGATACCAGGATCTTTTCACATATTGCAAGCTGTCAGAAGAGTAGTGTGTTTATTGTTCATGCAGCTGATACAGATATCATTATGCTTTCTATGTATCATTATCCTCGACTTCCACATGTTGCTAAACTGTGGGTTGAAAAGAACTACATCTTCTTTCCCATTCATGATTTAGTTGATAAACTAGCTAGTACAGTAGAAAAAGATGCACTTGAACTCACAGACACTCTGCTTATTTCATATGTTTTATCAGGCTGTGATTCAGTAAGCTTCCCATTTGGACGAGGGAAAAAAAGAGCGGCAAAAGTAGCAATGCAGCACATAGGTAAAATGACAATGCTGACTAGCTTCTCACATACTAATGTAGGCCTAAGTGACAAGTTGTTTGATGAGGCACGGGACTTTTGGTGTGATTTGTACAGCAAGCCAGGATATTCATCATTGGATAGGTTACGTGCCCATATATTTGCCTCTAGCAAACAGGATCTCCGCTCTCTTCCTCCAACTGAAGACTCCTTTCATTTTCATGTCCTTAGGAGTCTTTGCCAGATTAGCCTGTACAAACAGGCTAATGTGTGTAATCCAACTCTTCTTGCACCTGAACAGTATGGCAGGTATTTGGACAGTAATGGCAGATTGTTCCCAGTTATGAAGCGCAAAGTTAGTAAACCTGCAACAGCAAAACTAACATTCTGCAAGTGTAGGAAAGGCTGCATTAAAAACTGTCCATGTGCTAAGGCTAGACTGGAGTGCATTATTGCATGCACTTGCAATGGGACTTCCCCAAAATGTGGGCGGCTAACTGAAGATAACGGCGATAGCGATTAGTGCAAAATATAGGTTTAACTGTTAGGTTTGCTACATTTATTATCTTTAGCACATAATGTCTGTTTTACAATAATTTCATATGTATTAATGAAGAATAAAAAGCCTTATTTTACCACTTATTGACATTACATCAATAATTTTCAATGTGTAAATAGGACTGTATACTTTAAAGAATATGTCACTGTCACTAATTCACATTTGTTTTCATTACATCTCTAAGCAGCAGGCAAAAGTGATGCCTTTTACTTTTAGTTTATTAGTATTTTCTTTTCTAAAATACATCAGTAGGACATACAAGGTTTAATGAAAGTGTTTTTCTAAATTACAATTGAGAAAAATGTATTATACAGATGCTTTGTAAAAAATATATACCAGTTTTGGGGTGAGACATGATTTTCTTGACCTTTTGACCTCTGGTGACCTTGTAGTTCAATCAATCAATATTATTTACCTATCATTCTGTAGCTGGCATCATGACGAAAAAAATTAGTGGTCATTTGTTGCAATAAAGTGTCACAGTAAGGAGATATGATGCATTGAATTTCCTCAACCTCAAAATTTTCCGCTTTTAAAATTCCTGTCTTAACTTCGTAAAATTGAGTGTCCTCACGTTGCGCAATCCGAACCAAGTGTCCAAATTCACTTTTCAGATGTCCAACACTTCCCTTATCATGTTCCAAGGGTCAAAAATTTAACAGCAGGGGTGTCATAATAAAATGCCTTTTTTTGCACTTTTTGGGGTGTGGATCCCAGACTATAGCTAGTAGGACCGGCGAATGCAACGCCCCTCGTTGTTACTTTTGATTTGGTGCAGCAGACTGTTCAAAGAGGCAGAACGCTCCCCCTGCGAAGAGGGGTTCACTTGGCACCTTCTGCAGTTCGACATCAAGGGCGCTCTTGAACTTGTCTAAAGAGACATCTTTCATGTTTCTTACTCGCTGTGGATATTTTTTGGAAAAACGTGATCCTCTGTGTGATACCCAAGCTTCTCACAACGAGCCCATACCACCCTGATTTTTCACTGACGTAATATCGCATTCCCAGTTTTTCGTATCACTGAACTTTATTTAATGACTGTCGTGGTTTGTAAAATTGGTAGTAAATCATCTGCCATTGTCATGTGAATATTAGGCCTATTAAGTTCCGTTGCCTTCTACGCTCCAACGATTACAGCTTCAATGTGTTTAAATGCTCACAATAATGTAGATGTATTACTGAGTATATTATGTGATATGAAGATCCTTTGTACACTCACTAAATCATTTATTTCACCTTATGTGTATGATGATAAATTACAGTATTCTAGCCGTGGTAGCACCAGGGATTTGTAGAGCGTTATCTTTATCGTAGGAGTTTCACTGTGTGTTCTAAATGTACCGGTAAGTAAAATCCAACCTATTAACTGTTTGAAGGAGTAACTTTAACTTGGGTGTGTTCTTTGAATCACATATTTTCTTATAGTAACCGTTGAAGGTCATTCATTTGCACTATCCTTGCATTCTATAACATGGTTGGATTTTCTTATGTAATTGGTGTTTCATTTCATGACATTTTTTTCGCTATTATAATAATTGCAATTTGTCTTCATTATACTATATGTTGTTTTACCTGGTCCACTAGAACAACACAATTTGTGTCTACTTGCAGACAAAGGAGAAAAGAAGAAGCATTGTATACAATATATTCTCCCTGAGATATATTGTAGATAATCATCTGGAGGAGTGATGAAGTTGCATCCTGCATTCATGGACTTCGAGAAAGCCCATAGCATAGTAGATAGAGAAGTTACATGTAAAGTACTGAGAATATAAAATTATGGAGTAAAGTAGGACCTGTGGCCTGGAGGCATAGAATATCATCGACGCATCCACTGCCGTAAGAGACAACTATCAGTGCCTAATCTGACTTGCCCCTTTGATAGTCACTTTCCACCCTTTTGAGCATACAGGGCTTTATGGGGAAATGTTGGTTCAGAATAATCAATGAAAAATGGATGACCTGCATGAACCAATAACACTCTTAAGAGAGGAATACCCTAGCTGGAACCATAAGGGTGTGACTAGACTTCCACAGCTAGCCTTTCTCCCTTCCCCTAGCAGGTCACAAACCTTGTCTATCTGTATATCTTCTTTCACCAATCTTGCTGCTAGACAGCAGGGCTTAGGGATGGTTGGTGACAGCAAATGCTCTGGCCCACGACTTTTCTGTGGGAGGGTAATACATACCCATTAAGCAGTCTCTGCTGGCACACCATTTGCTTGCCACAGTTCAAGACTGGTTTTGCACTGAGTAGGTAGGTCTACAGTTAACTCATAAGCTGCGCAGCTATGGTATTTGAAAGTGCCTGCCATGCGAAAGTATTTTGGTTAATTCCTGACGAAAATCGTCAATTTACAATATATATATAATTAATACTTATCCATATGCACCTATTTTACTTTTAATGTGAACATATGAACATTGGAAAGCAATAAAACAAGTGGTAACAGCAATTGGCTGGTGAAAATTGTATATTTTAGCCCCACAGCCGTAATCTGACCTTGACCGGCGAGAGTACAAAGGAGTACAACGAAAATCAAGCAACAACAGGTCTAATGACCCCTCTAGGCTGCTTGTCCTCCAAAACACTGAGGACCAAGTGTCCAAACAGTGGTTTAGAGTGAATAAGGGAACATTGGAAAGGGAACTACTGCCCTGGAACTAATGGCTGTGGCAGGATTAGGAAGTTAGTAGGGAACAGATGGGTTAGTAACATAACACAGTTATAAGTGATATTTCGTATTTCCGTGAAAAAAACAGTATTATACAGTAATATATATATATACGCAATAATCCTTGATGAATTTGAAGGGGGAATATAATAAAGTTATTAATTTACAAACAGTCAGTCGCTTGTTTGATGCAAGATATTTGTCCAGCCGTCCGGCTGGCTCAGTTGACAGCGTGCCTGATTCCCATCTCGAGGTCTCGCGTTCAATCCCCGCTCAGATTGAAAAGTTTTTCTGGGATATAGCCGGCGGTTACCATCTCCACATGAGCAAGGGGGATGGGTAATGGTCTCTGGTAGACTAAAGAAAGCCAAGCGCTTGTGAATCCTCGAAGGAGGAGATACGGGCGCTATATAAGTAACCAGAAGATTATTAGTATTATTATTATTAGGCGAAGTTTAAAAGAGTCAACGGTGCTGCAGTATATAACTTCTCGGGGAAGCCCATTCCACAAGTTGACAACTCGGTTGAAAAATAAATTCTTAGATTCGTGTGATTTAAAAGATTTACCAATAATTTAGCAACCGTTTCCTCGCATGTAATTAGATTGGTCGATAGTGAAGTACTTACTACAGTTAATAGTGTCGATGCCTTTGATGATTTTGAACACTTTATTTATTTATTTTTTTTTTTATTTTATTATTTATTTTTTTTTAAGAGACAATGAACGGAGGAAGGAAACACACAGATAAAACAAAAAGGTCCATGTGCCTAAAGGCATCCTCCATTCATAAAATGTTTGTAACAACTGGATTTAAACATTTGTAGATTGTAAGTTTGTGGAAAGCAATTCGAGGGAAGTGAATTCCAAAGAGTAGTAGCTCTGGGGATAAATGAATTCTGATAAGCAGAAGTTCTGCATTGTGGAGGAGAAAGTGTAAATTCATGGGCGCTTTCAGCTGCCCTAGTTCTATGGGGAAAGATGTGGAGAGGCGGCACAATTGAAGCAAGTTCCTCGGAACAATTGCTGTGAAAATATCTGTAGAATAATGCAAGGGATGCAACGTTTCTTCGTATGGATAATGTAGGAAGGTCCTGTGTGATTGCAGGGTTATTGATTAATCTAATAGCTTTATTTTGAATTTTGTCCAACTGCCTCAATGCAACCACTCCACTTCCACCCCACAGAGGTGAACAGTAATCCATCTGAGAACGCACATGACTTTTATATATCACGGCCAACTGCTCGTCAGTGAAGAATTCTCGAACTCTGTACAGGAGTCCCAGTTTTTTAGAGGCATTCTTAGCAATGCTTCTAACATAATGTGTCCAGCTCAAGTTAGTAGTTAATGTTACACCGAGAATGTCAATACTAGGGGAAGTGGGAATATTTACATCATTAAAAAATATATGGGAGTCAGTGAGATTCTGTCGGTTAGAAAATTGAATGTATTTGGTTTTCTGTGCATTAAAGGAAACTAGATTCTTTTGTCCCCATCCATTAATTCTAGAAAGGTCCTGGTTCAGAGAAATTGCAGTGTTTATTTTTGAATTTATAAGATCGGGTTGGGCATTGGTAAATGTGAAGGAACTGTGGAGTGTTGAGTCATTTGCGTAGGAATGTATTGGATTATGAGTGGTAGATATGAGATCATTGATATGAATGAGGAACAGAATTGGGGCCAAAACTGATCCCTGGGGAACACCAGCATTTATTGAGTGAAATTGAGAATAAAGGCCATCTACCATTACACAAATTTTTCTGTTATGAAGATAAGAAGAAATTAGTGGAACTAATGATGCAAGGCCGTAGTGTGACATCTTCGACAATAAGGATTGATGCCAGACTCTATCAAATGCCTTTGATATATCCAGTGCTATTGTATGTGTTTCACCATGTTGGTCTGCAGCTTGGTTGATTTGATGCGTAAGAAGGCAAAGCATGTCTGCAGTTGATCGACATCGTCTAAAACCATATTGCCTATCACTGATTAATTTATTATTCTCAAGATGCTTAATTATGTGATTATTTAATATAATTTCAAAGACTTTACCAAGAGTGGAAGTTATAGCTATTGGTCTGTAGTTTGATGGATCTGAAGAGGCACCTTTTTTAGGAACTGGATGGATGTTTGCTTCTTTCCAGGGTACTGGGAAGCATGAGGTATGAGTACACAGACGGAAAATTTTTGCCAATACAGGAGCGAGCACCAAGGAGCAATTCTTAATTGAATTAAATCGCCTCTTAATCTGCGTTGGGTTAAAGGAAATATATTTAATTATCTAAGACGCTCCTCGTATGGTTTGTTCTTTAGGCTAGGTATAATTTTGGTAACTCTACGTTGAACTCGTTCTACCTTGTCTATATATTTTGGGTAATAAGGGCACCAGGATTGAACGCAGTATGCCAGAAGAGGGCGGACTAAGGAATTGTAAAGAGCTAGGATAACTTCTTTGGATTTATTCTCAAATGACCTGCCTATAAAGCCAATGATTTTGTTTGCCTTCTTAACAATTTCTGAACATTGTTGACTCGGTTTTAGGTTACTCGATATTGTTACTCCCAGATCGGTTTCTCTGTCTACACACTAAAGCTGAGTGCCATTCATCGAATAGTTTGCTTTCTCATTTCGGTATCCGATATGTTGTACTTTACATATATTCGCATTGAAACTCATTTGCCAAATTCTGGCCCAACATGACAACTTATCTAGATTGTATTGCATATTGTCAACATGTTCTTTTGAGATTACGCTATTTGCAATTTGTGTATCATCAGCAATCTTTGAGATTCTACAGGTAACGCCCTCATCTATGTGGTTTATGTAGATTAGAAAGGTAATTGGTCCCTGGGGTACCCCGCTACTTACATTGGTCTATTTAGATGCCTTTCCGTTTATTACGACTCTTTGCTTTCTGTCGCTGCGCCAATTTGCAATCCATTTCAACACACCATCTTGTATTCCATGCGCTCTTAGTTTTAGCAGTAATCGTTTGTGGGGAACTTTGTCAAAGGCATTTTGAAAATCAAGGTACAGTATATAATATCTACAGCTTTACTCTCATCATAGAGGTTTAGGATATCGAGGAAGAAATCTAAGAGGTTTGTTAAGCAGGAACGTTTGTTACGAAAGCCGTGTTGAGTATCTTTAATTAAGTATGATATTTTCCTCTAAGTGATTTACAAGTCTGTCTCTTATGAGTGTTTCTAGCATTTTACATACAACTGAGGTTAAGCTAATTGGACGGTAGTTACTGGGTAGGGATTTGCTGCCTTTTTTTAAATATCAGTGTTACGTTGGCTTGCTTCCACTGATCAGGCATAGTTCCAGACTGCAAGGATTTATTGAATAGCAATGTCAGTGGTTTGGAGAGCTCATCCTTAGCTTCCTTTAGAACTATAGGTGAGATTGTATCAGGTCCAGGCGTTTTATTTACCTTGAGTTTATCTAAACATTTCAATACTTCTCTTTCTGTAATGGTGATATTGCTTAGAACATCAGAATTATCAATTCGAATCGGTGATGCTGTAGGGATATCACTGACGTCTTCTGTTTTAAAAACTGATGCAAAGAAGGTATTGAGGGCATTACTCATTAGTACTTCGTCTTTGGTGTATTCCAACTGATGAAGTAGCTACTTTTTTCTTTCTGATAAAACTATAGAATTCTTTCGGGTTTGTTTTACTTTGATTCACAGCATGTATCTCCAGGGTCTTTTTACTTTGCTTAATTAACTGTTTGGCTTTGCGTCGTAGTTCTACAAATTTCACCCGTTCTTTGTAATTTTGTGAGGATTTTAATCTATCATTAGCAATCTTTTTAGCAAGCAAACAGTCTGACATCTCTTTATTCCACCATATGGGCTTATCATTATGACCTGTACGCCGTATTTTCAATTGTATGCAGTCTTCCACTGCTTTTAGGTAAGTGGTTACATATAATTCCCAAGATGTATTTATGTTGTTATTGTTATTTAGAAAGCTCCAGTCAGTTTCTTTAAACATAGCTCTAAGTTTATGGAAGTTTGCTTTCTTGAAATTAGGGACATTTTCGATGGTGCTATTTGGTTCGTTACTAGCAAACTTTAAACTGAAAGTTATCGTACGATGGTCGCTGTTACTGAATTCATTACCAACATTCAAATTCTCTATAAATTCTTCTTGTGTTTCAAGTACAAGGTCAAGAATGTTATTACCACGGGTCGGCGATCGAACACACTCCCTTTTTCTTGTCTCGTATGGTACTGAAAGACAAGGGGAGCTCTCAGACTGGCTTAGAGGGTCGGAGGTACCCTCTCCCATCCTCCCCCCTCTCGCCCAGCTGCCCTTGCATGAAAATACTCAATAAATATCGGGAATGATAGGGAAAATAGCATGGTAATCCCGATATTGACACATGGGAGTGAAGCCTGGACATTGTTAGAGAAACATAAATACAAATTGAGAGGGGTGGAAATGAATTACCGGTACTTGACAGAGTGCATTGAGTCACCTGGGGAAAAAGAGAAAGTGATATATTGTGCCACAGTAGATGTGCTGGAAAGTGTGAACAAAAATATCTAGAGATGATTTGGTCATTTACAGTATAGTGTATGGATGATACGAACATGGTTTTGAGCGTAAGGTGGAAGGGCAGAGGGGTAGAGGCTGACCAAGAGTAAGATTGAGGGATGGAGTTAAAAGGTGTATGAGTGAAAGTGGTATTGATTGGACGGAGGGGCTGGCTGACAGGTGAAAATGGAACATGGACACATTCATTTATGTCCACCCCATCTGAGAGAAGGCCAGACACTGTACAAAAGTCTATAGATCTATCTATTTATTGTTGGATGCCTTAATACCCTTTATGAGAGTGGCCATACAAAAAGAACCCCCAAGTGAACCTATCCCACGTGAGAAGGGCAACTCGTGCTAGTTTATTCAAGGACTTACAGGATTGACTACTTAACTTAGGGTCTGTCCGACTCTGAGGCCCTCTGTGTCTGTTTAGCAGTATTATTTCTACAGTGGTGGGTGGCTAGTACATCCACCACCCTGCTTCACTCTTAGGTTAGCAGTAAGGATTTGTATAAGGTTTACTTCCCTAGATTGACTGCCGACCAAAGTTGGCAATTCCAATCCACCTAGATTTTTATAAGGGTGTACATCTTTCCTTCCCTTCGATTGGTTACCAGCCAAGACTGACAAGTCTCATCCACACGATGCAGTGTGTACAATAGTGTTGTCCTTATACATGTTTGTGATAAATATGATGCATGAATCTATCAAAGAAAAACAGTAATACAGATAACAGTAACAACACATACCCTTTTGTAAGTCCTCTTTCCAGTGGGTTGTCTTGTTGAGTAATATGAGCCCCTAAAGATGTCAAGTATCCCGCTCTGGATATATATAATTTACAAACACCTGCAAACATTATATAAACAAGTTCAATTATTACATGGTTAAAGGATGGATTCTAGAAGTACAGTTCTTAAGTGAAACAAAGTACCGGTACTCTCTGAATAGTCACAAAGGGAGTAAGTGATAAATTTCAAACCGATATTTTGAATATATATTACCCTTCCCTAATGTTATCATGTCAACAAAGACAGAAATAGTATTTTATGTTTGTACCATGATCGCTTTCATGAACAAACATAATGGGCAGATTATGATGCAACATAAGGCTCGAACAATGCAAATAGTAAGCAGATCATGGAAAATTAAATTATTCCCTGGTTTACGGTCACTTCAGTAAATCTTTTTGTATTTACTTCCCATTTGCATACCAAACGGGGGGTACTAGAGTAAAAAGGGGGGCCTAACTAAAGTCAAGTAGAATTTCAAGATATTTGTTTTCTATGTGAGTGAGGGCGACAAAAGGCAGAACTGCCTGTATCAAGTGCCTCCCACAGAGTTGAAAGAGTGATATGGCCAAAATCAAGGGACGTTCGAGCAAAAATGCCCGGACACACAGAATTTGAAGCAATTTAAGTCATTGGAAGAGGGAAAGTCTGATTCTGGGAGAGACTTTCTAGAGCTCAGCAGTTGAATAGAAGAAAGACTGAGAATAACGTTTCAATCTTAGGTTGGAGAGTTGCACAGAGTAGGGTGGGATTGTGTTGCAAGACGGGTACTATGTACTCTACGTAGAGGAGTTGGCATACACTGGGAAAGCTCTGAGGAACACTGGAGTAGCGATATAATAGCGAAAGAGATATAACATTGCGGCGGTGAGAGAGAGATTGCAGAGAGTTGGTGAGTGACTGGAGTTAATGATACAAAAGGCTTTCCTTTCTACTTTGTCTAGGAGTGCGGTGTGAGAGGATCCTTCCCACACATGTGCATAATACTCAATACAAGGAAGCACTGTGCCCCTCTACATAGCAAGAAGCTGTGCAGGGGTAAAGAACCCTTTGAGGCGGTTGAGCACACCCAGCTTCTGGGAGGATGCCTTAGCAAAACTTGCAACATGGTCCTCCCAAGAGAGAGCAGAAGAAAATGAGACACCGAGAATATTGAGATAAGATGAAGGGTTGATTTTTGTATTGTTGAAGTGAAAGGATAGTCCTATGGGAGTTGCAGATGGGTAGTAAGATGATGAAATTGGGTTATGGAAGCATTAAAGGCAACAAGGTGTTCTCTGCCCCAATTGGAAATAGTAGTTAGATCAGAAGATAAGAGTTGCATGGCTTCATAACTTTTGTTTTCGAGGGATTGCTGGCTGGGACGTTCTGGAAAACTAATTGAGTAGTGTAAGGTAAAGTCACCTGCGTATGAATGGATGAGACTGGAGGTACAGTTGAGAAGATAATTTATGAAAATTAGAAAGAGAATGGGAGATAGGCTAGAACCCTGAGGAATACCGGAGTTGAAAGAATAAGGAAGTGAGCGATGGCCATCCACAACCGCTGCTATGGAACGTCCGGAAAGTAAATTAGAGACAAAGGCACATATGCAGGGATAGAAACCTAAGGAGAGTAGTTTAGAAATTAAAGCTTTGTGCCAGACTTTATCGATGGCCTTTGATATGTCAAGTGCAATAGAAAAGGTCTCGCCAAAGACCCGAAAGGAGGATGACCAAAAGTTATCAAGATATGAAAGAAGATCACCAGTAGAGCGACCCATAACCCTTTCCCTGCAGAAGATGTTCCCGAACGCTGTGGCAATTTACAGCAATTTACAGGCTTTTAAAGCCTCTAAAAACCTGTAAAATTGAGTGCAAGGGAGCAGGAGCGCGACAGGCCACACGTCCGTCGCCCAGCCAGGCGGCCATGGCACTGAAGGCTCTGAGTCAGAGTCTCGCGAGATACACAGTGCTGCCAAAGGCAAATGTAGCGAGACATTAGCGAGAATTGCTCATTTTAGCGGATGTCTATGGTAGCGCTGCGGATAAACCCCACGAGCTACGAAGCCCGTTTGGTGTCATTGTGAAGCTGTTTTCTTCTAGTTTTCGGCTAAATACATTTAATTTCATTTAGACTCTTGCCTAATCAATCAGGAGTGCCTGAATGAACCCTAAAATGATGGAAATAGGCCGAAATATGCCCGCTGAAAAACTGTAGCTATACTGGCGATCTGAGAGTAAATTATGAGAAGAGAAATGCTTAAGAAATTTGGAAGCAAGAATAGTTTCAAAGACTTTAGAGATACAAGAGATGAGAGCAATTGGACGATAGTTTACGACACCTTTAGGGGAGGTGTGGCGGAGTGGTCTTGCCACTGGCCTGGTAATCCAAAGGTCCCGGGTTCAAATCCCGATGTATCAATGGGAAGATATTATTGGGATGGAATTTGTGCTGTACCTAGTATCAGTGCATTACCACAAAGCCCACCGAAACGTTAATAAAATACCCTCATTGTTCCCTGATTAAATAGCACTGTATGAATATTCCCATATTCAAAATATGCTATAGGGGTGCAATGCCTGGTGAGTTAGCTGCTCAACAGGTAGCGTTGTGTGTGTGTGTAAGAGTGAGTGTCCGAGTGTAGGGGATGAGACAGTGAAGCACAGGAACGAGGTGGCTTCAGAGATGGGGTCGCTTCGGACCATGAGTGAACACCGTGCCTCATGTGAAGGCAAGATGGCAGGTGCTCGTTGTATTCTACGTGCTTCACATGCCTCACTCCCTAGACTGGAACAAGACCTCACAGGCTTCACTGCTCATTGTACAGCTGTCAATGTCCAGGCTCTCAGCCTATGCCCGAGAGGGAGTAAGTTGGAATATAGAAAAAAAAAAAAAAAAAATGGAATGTTGAGAGCGGTTACCCTTCTTTAGGACATGTTGAATGAGAGCAAACTTCCAGAAAGAAAGGAAGAGAGTTTGAGGAGAGACAGAGACGAAAGAGTTTGCCTAGTCAGGGAGTCAGCACGGAAGCACAGTTTTTAAGTACAATAGGAGTAACACCGACTGGACCGTGGGCCTTCTTAGTATTAAGCCCAGAGAGGGTAGAAAATGCATCTTTAGAAGAGATTAGGGTATTAGGCATAAGTAGGAGAGAGGGGTGTGGATAGGGAGGATAATGCTAGTGGCCCTGTTGCTTGCACTTCTGAATATAAATCTAATTAATATTATATATTTTCGACCATATGTGCATGTGTGTCGATGCTTCAGAACACGACTAGTCTTTCATTGGTCGTATCTTGTATTTCTCTTAACTTAATATGAACACTTATCGAATAATATAAAGAAAATTGTGTCTTAAGATTTCCGATTTATTTTCTTAGATACTCGACATCACTTCATAACTTACTGTTCTTTCTATATTATAGATTTTCAAACTCGCTGTGTAGCATTTGTCTCGGCAAGTTGTGAAGAAGACTCATTCCACTCACTACTACAACAACCCAGAACAAGAAACGAGAGTCGATGAAGATAGCAACACAGAATGAGAGACGAGAGTAGAAGAAGATAGCAGCCCAGAACTAGTGGCGAGCGAAGACGAAGAAAGCAAAGAAGACCCGTGACTACGACAAGTTATTTTGCCCTACCTATACCCCTGTGAAAGCTCAGACTCCCATAGTCCGTGTGCCTGCTACACTTGTATACAATGAATTTGGTATGGAAAGTTACTGTACACTGTTTCGGGTTCCCTAATAACGTAAACAATTAATTACAAGACACATGTTATTTTCCCTTGCTACTTTGCAGAATATAATTAGATCTAGGTTACGTTGACTCCCCCTCCAACTATAATTCTTTATCGTAAAAGTCTCCAATATACCACTCCTTATACAGACAATATTTCACACACTACCACACATACAGGCTAAGTCTGTAACTATTGCAGGTTCTATTACATCTGTATCTTTTGTTTATAATTATATAAATATGTCTGTAATTACTCTGTACCAGTCACTTGCGAATGTTTGCCAAACTTGCCTTATAACTTATGTAAATAAACCTTATAAACCGTACCTATGTATTGTATTCTAGTCTTAGTTTTCCCAGTAAAGTTAAGGAATCACTGCACTATCTAAAATGGTTAGATGAGTATCGTATGTAGTCTGAAATAATAGACAGTAACTCAGCATTTACATAACTTACACTGTTGTATTTGTTATGTCACTTACCTGTGTGAGTGTAGTCTATTGCCAACAGATCAGTTACACCACTATTGTAATTAAATATTACGTGGTCTCCTTTCTGAACTAGACTGGTGGTTACTTCATGGAGCTTATCATAGGTTGTAAAAATCAGTCGACCAATGTCCTCCAAGTCTCCGACCCCTTTAAGGAGGCCGGAATCTGCTGTCTGCAGAAATATAATATATATTAGTAGGTGTGATCGATTTCTAAACAATTGGCTGTCTAATACACATACTTATTATCATATTCATTAATCAAAGGAATCTGCCTATTTTTGTATGCATAATACGTGAAAATCTGAACTGAATAATATAATTAAGACATACTGCTAAATATTCCTCGGAAGCTGTTTTAATTAATCTACATTATTAAATACTGATTATAAAACCAGTCAATAGAAATGTTAACATTCATATAATTATGGGAAAAGCTTATGATTTGGAAAAATCTCTGTTACAGATCGAACTTCAGATAGAGTACATAACATTAAATATAATAGACTACCTACAGTTAAATATTTATATTGTTTGTACAGTATATTGCAAACCAAATACATCTTACTCTGATAATGTGCTGCTGAGCGGAGTTATCCAGCATTATCATTGTAACGTCCTGTGCATCTAAGACGTCCTCCAGACTTTGAAATGGCTGAGGGATATATCTCACTGACAGCAGGGCCATCAGGTTGCCACAATAACTTTCCATCACCACCAAAACTGACAACATCCACAGCCCAACCAACACTCGTTCCCCCGACCGCCATTCACCGACAAGTGTCACATCTTGGCCCAATAGAGACATGGAATATATACGTAGCGCCAATGAACTTGACAATAATCTTGACCCCTTAACTTCTCATAACTCAAAAGGGCCTAGAGCAAACTGACTGTAAATATCCACACCTATATTCTGGTGGGCTCTTCCCAGATGATAGAAATGTCAGCTCGACTGCTTTCATTAATTTTGAGTTATAAGTAGTTAAGGGGTTAAGAATATTGTCAAGTTCGTTTGCGCTACCTATAGTTATTCAACGATGCTACTAATTTCATATTATATAACATATGGTAATGTATATATGAAGACCAACGTTATGTGTCCTTGTTCAGTTCATACAATGTATCATGTATACAAGTATTATAATGTATTTGCATATACAATACAAAATTTACCAACCTTGTTGCAAAGTAATTCGTATACATTTTCCAATATATGACACTAAATGTGTAAGCCGCTTTCTTTTGTCATGTATTAAGGAATATGTGATGGTCAGGAGGCCAATTATTACAACCATGGATAATCCAATCCCCAGCCACACTTCCAACGCCAGAGGCAGCAGAAAATTCCAGGGTTTAATTTCGGGGCTTCCTATAGCTCCTAAAATCTGTAGCTGGCTTGATCTAAGTGGCCAGGTGTACTGTATGAGTTTTGATCGGGCTTCAGTTACTATAAACATCCCGAATGCCCAGTCCACTTCCTTGACAAAATAAAAAAGTATACATAAGAAGCAGAAAAGGGCGGCTTTGATCTAAATCAAATATATAATTATATGTTGGATTAGTTTCATTTATATGCACAGTATGTTAATATATTAATATGCATTGTTGCTAGCGAGGCAGAATTCATGTAAAATTATAAACATACTACACAATGTTTCGAATGCATTTTTGCAAAAATAAGGGCATTTTATAGCTTTCCAACTTCTAAAGCAGTTTCGTTCCATCGATTGACATTGCATCTGGAAATTGTAGACATGAGGGTGGGTGGGTGGGATACTGTTGGTATTTGGAGGTGGAGATACTTCCGCGGACTGGTTGTTAATCTCTAAACTACGTTTATTGTCATGGAAAGGGATATCCCATATGTATGAGATTGACAATTTGTTCAGGGATTACACAATTTAATGAAAATACCATCAACGTCTTTGAAATAGAAGTCTGCAACTACTTTGGCAATTTTACCACCCGAGACAATCTGGTTTTCTCGTGGCAGTGGCCAAAAGTTGTGTGGTTGGCCTGCACAAGCATATCCATGGCATATCACAATAGCTTCGGTTGTACCATACGCATATTTGCTTTATAGCACCTCATTAGAGTTATTACAATGTTTTTCCAAGGTACATATGCCACCTATGGAGTATTATAATGTAGAGGAGGATGTGTTCAAGGTATAGGTATAGCAGAAACATGTGACAGAGAAGGGGTAACATTATGCGGTGTGAGCAAGATATGTGGTAGAAGGAGGAGAAGGAGGCTGTGGTGTGTGTCGTCCTCCTTCCCCGGGCCCCTGCACGTCATGTTACTAAAAGGGGCTTGGGCAGTTGTGTTGGGCTCTGGGGCTGGTATGGGGGTGAAAAGGAGTCAACATTGTGCACGAAAGGCACGTCGTGCATGTGTACGTGCACCCCGGGCAGGCACATGGCGGTGGTGTTGCAGGAGTAGTGCGTCATCTTCCAAACCACAACTGATTTCCTCCCCGTGGTCCCCAACCCGCGTTAATCCCTCAATTAACTTCTCTCATGGCCATCACTGGACAGAGCAGTACATTTCTCCTCCATGGCTTCCAGGTAATTGGTGTGTCTGTGAATTTTGTGGCTTGTTGAAGCTTGAGTTAACTAAGTGTTACTACGCACCACCCAAGTATGGGGGCTGTGTGCACACTGGCATGGTATTAATAGCCAGTAAATTTTGTGTCTACGGAAAGCATGCTCGCAGCCCACCACATTGAACTTTCAGAAGGATACTCGCAATTTAGTGGTTAATAGGGAGGCTTGCCTTCTACTGCAGTACATGGTGACTTATATGTCCAAGAAGACTAAAAAGCGAATAAACATATCATTCAGACCTGACAAATGTCACGATAGTTGCTTCACTCATTCCAATAAACTCATCCCATTCTCCTACAAACTTCATAATACATTTGGCTACTGTTACCTTCCATAATTATTTGGGGGTCCACATCTCGACAGACATGGGATTGAAGTGTCCTCGAAACGACACCATACCATTTTTGCCGACTTTACAGTTTTTACTTAACTATATACAATATAGCCAATTTTAAACTTCGTTAGATGCAGAAATCGCCCCCCGAAATGTTTTTGTGAGGCTACCACCAGGCAGGCCCAGGGCTCGAACCTGGGTCCCCACGCTTACGAGGCGAACACTCTCGCCACTAGACCAAGAGAAGTACTCCGCTTGGGCTGATAGCTCAAGTGATTTTCTATATCCAGTTCTGTTTAACCCGTTCAGTATGATATGACGCGATCACGTATATAAGTACTTTGGACCAAACACCGATTTTGACACGATCGCGTATATAATACCGGGCGAAACATGGCGAAACTTATTTTAACCTAGATAAGTTATTATATACGCGATCGCGTATGTCTTTTCACCAGCGTGTCACTGAAAATCTCATGATTTACACGAGGTAACTTACAACACTGTAAGGTAAAACTATCCCCAAGCGAGCAAGCTCTGATTTCGGAAATTCCTTAGTTTGAATCACCCAGTCATGCTGTGAGGTCGCAGCCAAATGGCCGCCCCCTGGATATATCGTCTTATGGTGGCTTTATGTGCTATAAGAGATAATGTATAGCATTGAAAATTACTGTAATGTGCTTGGATATCCTCAATACATATGGTGTTAAATTATTACGGTCAACGGTCAACGTTTCAGGTATGTACACTTGGGTACCATAGTCTCTCGCCCACTCATAAGAATTCGTGGACCCCTTTTGTTTTTTTCTTTATGCAATTATAGCTATCTGAATTGATTTTTGGATAGATTTTGCTTCTATATAAATAGTATATATCGTTTTGTAGTTGATTTAAAGAAAACTATATTCATTAATTCGTTTCCAGATATATACTTCCATACTTAGAAATGGGTGAAGTCCACGAATATTTATGAGTGGGCTAGAGACTATTGCATCCGAGTGTACCGGTCGAATTATTTGTTGTAAGGTATGTGCATATGAAAATCTTCATATAAAATCAAGTTTTAGTCGTAGAGAGCTGGTTCTTTGAAAATAACAATCTTTATTCATTGCTGATATACAAAATCAATATCTAAAAATTGTATCGATCCTTAAATGATACTTAAATAGAGCATCAAGTGAAGCAAAAATCTTGACCAGTCGGCGATTGTGGCGCACGGCAAAAAAAAAAAATCTGGAAAAATATAAGTTTTGATTGTATATTGATGATATACATACCACTCGAAAGCTAATGAAAAATCCTAATTAGAGCGATTTAAAAAAAATCCAGTATCCGACATTTGATCAGTGAAAAAGGGAGGGGGGGGGGGGGGAGTGAAGAGGGAAAATGATGGCGGACGGAACATATCGATCGACGTATGGAGCGTGTATGCAAATATTCATATAAAATCGAGTTTTTGTCGTACAGAGCTGGTTCTTTGAAAATAACAATATGTATTCATTAGCAATATACGAAATAAATATCTAAAAACTGAATCAATCCTTAAATGATATTTAAATAGAGCGTCAATTGAAGCAGAAAAAAAATCCAGTCGGCGAGGGTTGAACACTGTCTAAAAATATGCGCCACATGGACGAAAATATTCTGCAAACATAGAAGTTTTGATCGTACATTTATGATATAGATACCAATCGAAAGCTAATAAAAATCGTAAATATTGCTTGCTTTAAAAATATCCATTTTCCCACAATGTATCGCTGAAAATGGGGAGGGAAAGTACGGGCAGACTGAACAGCTATATTCGCCTACGGTGAAATTCCACATATTATTATTTTTTTTTTTATTGAAATCTTATAGAATAACCTTTCCTCTTCCCGTTCATAAAAAAATAAAAATAAAAAAACAATTATTATGAGTGAGAACCGACTGAGACTGAATATTTTGTTGCGGCAGGGATTCTACAAGAGCGAATAACTATCGTTATAGATTTATTTCTATAAAATCCAATATTGATGATAAAATATTCTGAACACCGCCATCATGTTCAGCGGAAAAAAATGCTGTGATTTAGTATGAAAATAAAGATAAGTTATTTAGCAAGTTTCGGAAATATCTTGAAGTAAAGTGAAAAAAATCACAGTTTGCAGCAGAAATATTTAAGGATATTAATTTTACACGATAACCATTATAGATACACTATTGTTTGTTGATAAAAATATTGTTGTATAGAGTTCCCTCTATTTCGTGAAGTGTACTTAAATGCAGTAGGGGTGATATTTGTGGTTGAAAAATGAGCGATAATATTATTATGTTGGCCACGCCTAGAAGCTTTGGGCGGGAAAATTCGAATTTCAGTGATGTCTGTCCACAGATCAATAAGTAATGATGATCAGATGAAAGGGTTAAGCACTTGCAACAACTGCTGGCATTACATCACTTTATCGTTCAGGTAGCGAAGACTCCAAGCGAGTGTAAGCAAGCGAGGCACATGTCTGAGAGTGTCAACTACAGCGAGGCTCCGAGAAAATGAGCACCAGTGACATCCCTTATTTCCGTCAGTTGCCGGGTCACACACCACGGCGAGGAGGCAGTGCAGGAACCACCCCATCTGCTACCATACCTCCCTAACGAACCGGGGTAACTGGGACATCATCTCTGAGAATTTCTGAGAGCTCTAGACTTAACAACTGTTGTAGCCAACCAGTTAAGGCAAGCCAGTACACCATGGGGATTTACTTAGCCTATATGTACAGCACCCCAACTAAGCCTCTCAGATATCCCTTCACAGCTGCCACCAGTGAAGTGTCCTCGAAACGACACCATACTATTTTTGCTGACTTAACAATGACTCACAATTACAATTTACAATTATTACAATCACATCCGAACTGCGTCTAATGCGAAAATTCGCCCCCAAATGTTTTGGGCACGGCCCGGGCCAGATTCGATCTCGATCCCGCCACGTGGGAGGCGAGCGCTCTGACCACTACACCAAGAGAAGTACTCCAATTGGCATGATAGCTCAAGCAGATTTCCGCATCTAATTCGGTTACAGACATTTTGCCACAATCCAGGCATTACATCACTTTATCGTCCAGGTAGTGAAGACTCCGAGCGAGCGTAAGCAAGCGAGGAATATGTCTGAGCATGTCAACTACAGTGAAGCGTCCTCGAAATGACACCATGCTATTTTTGATGACTTAACCCGTGGAGTCCCGGCTAGTTTTGTATTGTTTGTTCACCAGAACCCGGCTGGTTTTCAAAAAATGGTTTTTATTCCAGAAACAATAGCGAATGGGTTAGGAATGAAGGAAAAACCACGAAAAAACGCTCAAAAAGCTTAAAGAATGGTCCTACAGAGCCCCCGAAAACGTATTTTACAAGAGTAAAAAATTGAAGGCAATTACCCCCAAAAAAACAGGTTATTGCGCGCTCACGCGCACGCACGTGGACTTTGAGAGTTTTCAACCATCGGCACGGTTGCGTGGGATACGTACACAGTTCCCATACAAATCTGAGCCCTCTCGAGTGGCTACACCTGAGGTTACGGTCGGAGCAATTAGGGTGACTCGTCAGACGCGTCGCTGAGGCTGTGCGTTACATACATCGCCGACGCGCCAGACGCGCCGCTGGGGCTGTACAGGTTTTAACAATGACTCACAATTACAATTTACAATTTTTACAATCACATCCGAACTGAGTCTGATGCGGAAATTCGCCCCCAAATGTTTTGGGCACGGCCCGGGCAACATTCGATCTCGGTCCCGCCACGTGGGAGGCGAGTGCTCTGACCACTACACCAAGAGAAGTACTCCACTTGGCATGATAACTCAAGCAGATTTCCGCATCTAATTCGGTTACAGACATTTTGCCACAATCCAGGCATTACAGGGTGGACCACCCACAAATGCATCATTAGCAAAGATTAACAAAGTTTTACGATTTCTTTGCAGTAATCACATGAAATGTAGTGTAAACATCAACATATTCACTTTCAAAAATAATACTATTAAGGATTTCTATTTCATTCAAGTGTCACTGGTTGTAATTGAGGTATTGGGCTTGTTATGGTGGGTACGATCTTTAATTATTTATGATTGAACATCGTATGCAATGTTATAAGCCTGGCATAATTAATTCGACCTGTAGACAGCTTAGTTTCATATAGAGGAAGATATTTTTGTTCAAGAGTGTACGAGTCAGAGTGTGGTGGTATTGCAGGCAGTTCTCTCGTCACCCCCAGTTTTCATCCACATTCCATTCTCCCCCCCTAACCCTCTACACTCCTACCCCTAATCATTCTCCCCCCCTTTCCTCCAACTCCCTTGCTCTTCTTCGTTGCCTGACGTACGAATGATATTGATTATAACTAGGTAATAATATATTTGGCTTTTCTAATCATAAGTATTGTTTACAAGATATATCATAGAGTTCTTGGTAAAAGTAATACTTTAATTCAGCAAGTATATAATGAGTTGAGATTAATACAGTTCAAGAAGTCTTTTGATTGTTGGGATAAATCTAAGTCAAAGTAACTAAAGATAACTAATTCTGAACGAGTGATGAGAAAGGAATAACTTTGGATTTTTTAGGCTAAAACAGCCATTTGATATCAACTGATATTTTATGAACTTGCCACATCTTTTCACCTACCAAGGTTTTAGTGACTACAAAGAGAGTTGCTAGTTTTGTGGAAGTTTAACATGCCACTTCTTCTTGACTGAAACTGATAGTCATATTTTCCGCATTTTGTGAGGCTAAATAATAAGTCCTCGTTTTGTGTTTTTTAGTGGAATGTTTCTTTATGTTATGGGTTCGAACCCCGCTCGTAATGTAACAATACTGAAAAACTAGAAGTCATACAGAACAAGGCTGCAAGATGAACCAGACGTGAATGCTGACACAACAAATCTTCTATGTTACTCAAATATAACATTTAGATAGAAGCACTTGCAACAAGAACACTGATAATCAGGCAACACTTGTTATACAAAATCACTAACACATTATTCGGTAGGAAAATGTCTGGGCCAATGACTGGTTCTTCTAAAACTGCTGGCTCACTATCGTTCACCAGGAAAATATCGACACCTAAATGACACAAAAGGTTTTGATATTGATAAAGAAATTGGACAAAATGTCTTGAAATAAAAAACAAAAACGTTTAGCTGCGAACGTTGTGTTTTTCCTTCATTACTAGCCCATCCCATGTGTTTTCAGGAAAATATAACAAAATTACAAGTGGCCGGGTCTGGAGTGTGCATTTGTATTTAATCAGCTGGGACTTAATGGGTTAACCAAACAGTAAAATTTACCCGAGTTGTTTTATTGGGTCAAACATCCAATTTGAGCTACGGGATTTGGTGAAATTTGGCCTAACTGGACTGCACAATTGTGTCGTCCTGAGCTGGCAAAATTTTCTGACTCGGTCGAATATAGCTTATGTGTTAAAATTGTGTTAAAGCAGTCAAAACGAATCAAGCTGTCAAATTGAGCAGAGCAGTCATAATTTATTTGGTTGATAATTCTTTCTATCTATCTATCTATCTATTGCCGGATGACGTGATCCCCGAAGGGGTGACCACGAACGAACGAAATGGCCCAATGCACCTCTGTCCTCAGTCAGTCGACGCCCCTCCTCCCAGCCAGCACTGCCTTCACTCGTATACTACTTCACTCCTTCCTTCCACCTCTCATTCGGTTTACCTCTCCCTCTCTGTCCTTCCACCTCACTCTCGTACACTCTCTTAGTCATTCTCTCGCTTCCCATATGTTTCACATGGCCGAACCATCTCAAGGTGTTCCTTTTCACACTTTTGATAATTTTTATCATTGATAATTTTGTCCAATTGTCAAACTAAGCCAGGTAGTTGAAGAAGCAGTTGATTTGGCGTGCCTGATCATTATAGCCAATGCTGGTAACTACTAAACTTAGTTACTAAATCAGCTTATATTCGTGTTTACACTTAACCTAATTCCAATTCAAAAATTGATATTAATCGTGATCGTGTACTTAACCTTTACCTGTGTTGGTGGTGTAATCTGTTATCTGTTATCTGTTATAAAGATCGCCACCTGTAAGTGGCACCGATTAGCGTGTCGCCCATCAGTAATTTGTGTAGGGCTTATTCCCCTAGATAGGTTGCCCGACAAGGCTCTCGAGTCCCATGGATTAGATGCTTATGTTCTGGGCGTGGTTTCCCGAGTTCGAATCCTGGGAAGATTATATACTTTTATTAGTTTATTCTAGTACATTGGGGTTTGAAATGGAGGATTAATGTTAAGAACGGGGTGTTCCTTAACGTCTATAGGTTCAGGAACTAATGTCTAGCGAGGCCGTCCTAGTGATCTTGGCCCCATTCATTGTTCATCCCTCTCACTAAAACATTACGTTGTCCATAATGCAGTTGGGTCTAAGTACATGATTAGATTAATATCCAGAATTCGAAAATGGATATTAATCTTGATCGTGTATTTAACCTTTAACTGTATTGGTGGTGTAATGGATTAGATGGTTGTGTTCTGGGTGTTGAGTTCCTGTCCTGAGTTCGAATCCCGGGAGGATCATATGCTTGCATTAGTTTATTCTAATGCATTGGGGTTTGTAATGGAGGATTAATGTTAAGAATTGGGTGTTCTATAATATGGGTACGTACGCCAGTACGTGGTGTTTTAGCTTATTTTCGACCACCATAGCTCACCATAGTTCGATAAGTATGGGAATGAACGGAACAAGACTATTTTCATTTAAAAAGTTCAGGTGAAATTCGCCCTATAAAAGTTCTTTAACTTATGTACTGAGTGACTTTCACAGTATTGGTGACAAATCTCTGGGTTCAGCGCATGTGGTGGGCACCAGAAGGAATATATTAATCCATCTGTTTTCATCTTTGTAGACTCACGATAACTTGATGAAATAAATATTTATAGAAGCATCTGTGATGTTTGTTAGACTGTATGAGTTATGGTCAGTAACATGAAATAAAACTCACATTCGTACCTAGTATGTAGCTGTCACAAATACACATGGAAGTGGCCTTGTTCATATTTGACTTTCTGCTTCCAAACCACCTATTGCTTAGACACACACCCTCTCACTACCGAGGTTTGTAAAATTCTGATATGCAATGAGAGTGAGAGCTAGAAGCTTATTTCGCATCTGACAGTATTACCAAATTCAAACGGCAGCAGTTAACAGTTACATTACCTATGACATATTAACCCTCTCACATCCTTATGACACAGAGGTTGCCAGATTAGCAATAAGAAATAGATTACTCTCACTCTTATAATTACCTCTCCAAAATTAGTGTTCTGCCCACAGCTAACTCAAAGACAACTGCAGAGGTTGAAGTAAATAAACTAAAGGTTTATAAATACCCCTGACAGTAACAAAGGCTTTAAAGCATCCCTAATAGGCTCAAAATTGCGTCAACGACGTGAGAGGGTTAAGATATTTGCGGCACTGAACGGGTTAAGAAATAGTGCACTTTAAATTGAATTGTCCAAGTCTCTCATCCCCCTTTTGAGGATATCCAGTGTTCATATTTTGTTTGTCTGAAGTCCTTAGGAAACAATCTGTCTAACAGTATCATGAAGATCAATAAATGCAATAATAAATGACACCATAAAGAGAGTCAACTTATTATAAATAGCCTAAGGAATGACATTTCTATTATTACAGATATAATCGCAAAGACACTCCCACGTGAGCATTCAATTATGTGTTGAAAACATGTTATCAACTTGATGGCAACATAATTTAATAAGGTGGAACCATGGTACTTGAAGTAAGTTATATCTGATTTGAATGGCTCACACGGAAGGAGCAAGGTACCGGTAGTGTTTAACGGAGCCTACAACCACGTGTGATGGCAGTCATTACTACTTCAGTTTGGTGGTGTGGTGAGAACAACTTTCTCTGGTATGTCGGTGTATGTGTGTCAGGATAGTAGGATCATACAGGTTTGGAGTGGCCTGTGTAATATGACATTCTGGTCTGGAGTGTGATGGACTGGGTTTTGGCCCGCCTCTAATCTCTCCACGGGGATAGTCCATGTTCCTTGATGCTCTTATTTATTCTATCCTAGTTGTGATTAGATTGGCGCATATCACATATGTGAATATTTGTGTGTAACAGGTTGACAACCCTGTTCACAACATGGTATCACCAAATGTTTTAATGACATATGACATATTCACCTACAGTATAGATAACATCATCAATATTCAGTAATCTACTTACCCTTTTCATCACCATTTGAATCATACGACTGAAACTTCTCTCGACTACATAGCTGAAACTGAGAAAAATAAAGATATACAGTATCTTTAGTTATATGCAGAATTCAATTATATATATATATATATATATATATATATATATATATATATATATATATATATATATATAGTGTTTGGAAACACCGAAATACATCTCCGTACAGACACAAATATTTCTTGCCGCCATCAAGTATAGAACCACAATCTTAAGTGTAAGAGCCACGCATCTTTACCAGAATGCTATGACGTTACAAGACTTTAGAAACCTATATTCAAAAGTGAATCTGGATAATTTTCCTGCATGAGGATATCATTCCAACCCATCATGTTTTTTAAGATCCATATTCTAAAGTACTGGTGAATAGCGGTGAGAATATGGTGAAAGGCTGGTGTTACCTACTTTCCGTAAGGGAGGAGGTAGCCTATACACTAAGAAAGCTGAGAAGAATATTGATTATTGTAATAACAATAGAAGAGAGAGAGAGCGAGAGTACAAATGAGTACAAAGAAATTCAAGCAACAACAGGTTTAGTGACCCCTCTAGGCTGCTTGTCCTCCAAAACACTGAGGATCAAGTGTCCAAAAAGTGGTTTAAAGTGGGTAAGGAAACTACTGCCCTGGAACTAATGTCCATGGCAGGATTAGGAAGTTAGTAGGGGACAGATGGGTTAGTAACATAACACAGGTATAAGTGATCTTTCGTATATCTGGGAAAAAGAGAGTTACGTCTTAATAATATACTGTATATACGCAATAATCCTTGAAGTATCTGAAAGGGGAAATAACATAAAGTTATTCGTTTACAAACGCATTCAGTCGCGGGTTTGATGCAAGATATTTTTCTAGGCGAAGTTTAAAAGAATCAACGTTGCTGCAGTCTAGAACGTCTCGAGGAAGCCCATTCCACAAGTTGACAACTCAATTGAAGAAGAAATTCTTAGACTCGTGTGAGTTAAAAGATTTTACCAATAATTTCGCAACCGTTTCACCGTGTGTAATTAGATTGGTCGATAGTGTGACGCACCCAGTGCGTGGCAACTTAACCTGATTGTACTCCTTGGTACTCCACTGTGCCGCCGCGGTGCGGTGCCGCTGTGCTGCTGTGCCGTGCTGGCTGCTTATATTGAGTGTGACAACGTATAACTATGTTCTTTGTATCTCTGCAAAGGTCTCGTCATTTGCTAACCAGTGGTGGGTTTTGTTTTAAGCCATGTCGAGACCTTCCATTTAATATGTAGTATCAATAGAGAAGTTGATAGATGAGACAATAGGAATTCAGAGAGAGAGAGTGAGTTAGACTTCAGAGCGAGAGGGTAGCAATGCGCCACGCTGCCGGAGTGGTGGTTGCCAGACGTATGGACCGGTTGGCAGCCCTGCGCTTATAGCTAGGTGCGACAGGGTTGGTACTCCATTGCCGCCTGCCTATGCTGCCTGGGCTGCCCATGTTGTCTTACTGCACATTGCCTGGAGGCTCGCTGTGTGTTCCATGATCAGGTTGCCTAGAACCTTTGAGATTCTAACATCCCTTGCCCTCTCTCCCAATTTCTCACGGTTGCACTCTTTCTCTCTGACGACATTACTCTCATTTCATTCTTCTCTCTATTTAAATGCATACCCTTCCCTTGAGGTCCTAAAGGAGTTTCAGCACTCACCTCTCGTATTACTCTTAGGACAAGCATATATTTACATGTATTAGATTTAAGGGGTTAATGTGAACAGCGATCTTCTTGATGAGGATAGTTGGTGAACGTTCTACATGTTCACGAGTTATATGCCCAGCTCATCATCCAATTTGTGACTAGACTAGTGCCATGTGTAAGAGCCCGACCATGCCCAGGAGTTGTCTGTAGAGGGGCGAGGACTTAGCCTTGATTTGCCTACCGAGCCAGGAGCGAGTGCAGTACCAGAGACTACAGCTCGCTCGTAGTGCCGGTATAGTAGAGTAACGTAATTTATCTGTCCTTGTGTTCTCTACAGTCTTTTCCTGGGTTCTCGCTTTCGGTGCTGGGACTCGTTGTTCCTGTGACTTGGCCTGCTAGCTAGAACACATGGGGATGATGAGTGGGTGATATCTTTATTTTACTATGCATTGCAGCTCTCTTTAAGTTTATGTATATAACACTTTACAATACACATTACTCACACACAAGACAACACTATTAATACTTTCATGTATCAATTAACTGCACTGTCGTTTTGCTGCTGTGTCCGGAGTTCCGTTGCGTAGGGCGCATACGGACTCAGAGGGGAGACAGAGTGAGAGAAGCGAAGTAGCCTATGCGGTAGTAGGCTACCGGCGCAGTACTGTTGCCTGCAACCTTTTAGTTATTCCAAGTATAGATTCATTATTATAATAAGTGACTACTATTTATGTTCCTTCCATGTGTATTATTAGGTATCTACTGGATCATGAACATCTTGTATGCTACATGCTAGTGCATGTTAGTAGGGGACAGTTATTCTAGTGCACGCGCTTTCAAGTAGGCGTGTACATTTGTCATTTAGCATTTCACTGTCATACCTTTAGCCTGCTTCTATTCTACATTATTAGAGGCTTAATATTAACGTAGTTTCTTGAGTATTGCATTTCTTTAGTAATAACGTAACCTATAAATGTCTGAGGGAGTTTAGCCTCATAGCCTACCCCTGTTGTACACTTTCGCCGAGTTAAGGTACCTCGTTACCATAGACGATAACTCTGTAGGGCGTTGGTGCTTTTATTGTCTGGAACATATAGTATTTGGGACTGGAATCGAGCGTGTCGTTGTCACATAAGCCATTTCTGTCCTACGATCAAGAATCCCGAATATGTATTGCCGATCCAGCCGTAACAAAATGGCGACCTTGCACAAGATTCAGTAGTATCCTATCACATGTTTTTTGGAGAACTATTCTATGCTACCTAGTAGAGCTGGCTAGAATTTTCTTGCATATTGGAGGAATTTTTATTGTGTCATTATTGTATTGGTGGACTTGCAGATTGTTTCGTTGGGGGTGTCTAGAGTAGAGTCATTCAAGCATCTTTAACATTTTGTGAGTCGAGACTGCAATTAGTAATAAGCACTTCTTTTTTTTTATGAACAGCAATTGTATAACCAGCACTATGTCTAATGACTCATCATTTACGGGGGAGGATAACACGGTACAGCCTAGTAACCAGCAAGTACAACAGATGTTTAGGGAGGGGAGTGTTATAAGTGGAGAGAGGGATGCCCGGGCATTTTTGCAGACACCTTTGACCGAACAGCGCCTGCAGGCTATTGATTGTTACGGTCTTCGCTGTTTAGCCACGGTTTTGGGGCGGGACTGTCCTGACAGTTGGCCCAAGAAGAATTTGGTGGCATGTTTGTTGGGTGATGGCAATGGGGCGGTGGGTGGAGTGGGGTCTTGGGGGGTTCCCTCCAAGCCTCCATTCCACTCTACCCCTGAGCTGGGCCCTCAGCCAGCGAGTCTTAGCACGATGCAGCAGGAGGGTTCTCAAGGGCAAGCTGGCTTACCCGTAAACACGTCTCGGTGTGGATCCCCCATTTTGTGCTCTCCCCCCTCAGGCCTGTCTCCTGAGATGTTATTTCAGCTAGAACTAGCTAAGTTTAAGCTGCAGGAGACTCAGATACAACAGGCTAGTATAGAACGGATTAAGCTGCAGGAGACTCAGATACAACAGGCTAGTATAGAACGCATAGAGGTTGCTAGAATCCAAGCCAATCAGGATGCAACCAGGTACCAGGCTGAAATGGATGTCGAGAAGTCTAGAGTAGAGACCACGGGGCGTCATCTCGGTGGTGGGCACTGGGTTACAGACTCACTTTCGCATTTAATTAAGTTAGTACCCGCATTTGATGAGACAGCAGTGACTGAGTTTTTTGCTCGTTTCGAAAAGAAGTGTCGTGAGTATGACTGGCCGGAGGTTAAATGGGCAGCATTAGTTTCATCACGTCTAGTGGGTAAGGGGTTGAAAGCCTACGATGCACTGTCACTGGACGAGAGTGTAGTGTATGGACTGGTGAAGGAGGCTGTGCTCCGGGCCTACGAACTGCAACACGAAACTTATAGATTGAAGTTCCGTGGCGTGAATAAGAAGAGCGACGTCAGTTTTATGGAGCACGCACGGGACTTAACAGATGCATGTAATAACTGGTTTCGGTCCGAGCACGCAGAGTCGGCTGAGGAAATTAAGCAACTTTTCTATCTGGAACAGTTTTACAAATGTACTGGAACCGATCTAACGCTGAACATTAAGGAAAAATGTCCCAAGACAGTAGAGGAGGCTGCCAAGATGGCAGACTTCAGATTATCATTGATTCATGGTTGCGGTGCCGCTCAGAGGGCTGAGTCAGGGCAGAAGGGGCGCTATACCCCACCCACCAGAGTTTTCGATAATAACACATCTTTTGACACACATAACCACACTAAATGCATTGCACCTAATAACACCTACAAACACAAGCCTCTCCCGTTTACTAAAGGTCAGGCCCCTTCTTCGCCCGCACAAGGGAAGAAGCCCATTGGGGATGTGAAATGTTACAAATGTCAGAAGCTAGGCCATTATTCACGTGAGTGCCCTAGTAACACTCCCGCTAAGCCGGTGTCATTGGTTCACAGTATCGGTGTGTCTCTGAAGGCTGCAGCAACTGCCCGGGGTAGGTTGTCAGCAGCTGAGGCACACGCGGTAAAGAAGCGTACGGAAGGCTCGACACCTGTCCGGGACACTTTCTGTAGCCATCGGGGACACAGGTTTGTGAGCTGGGGGAGTGAACTACGGAGGGTTGACTTGCTGAGGGATACGGGGGCTTCGCAAACTTTGTTGAGGAACTTCACAGGGAAACCGATAAATGCGGCCAGAGTTGTTGTGGTGCAGGGTATAAATGCTACGAGGTCATACCCACTTGTGAGGTTGGAGTTGAGAGTGGGAGAGGTGTGCAGGGAGCTGGATGTAGGGATCGTTGAGTGTTTGCCAGTTGAGGGCGTCGACCTTCTTCTCGGCAACGACTTTGCGGTGCCCACTTCCGGGACTCCACCCTTAGTCGTTGCCGAGAGGGCGGCCGACGTGGATGGTGAGAATCGGGAATGGGTTGGGAGGTGCCAACAGGATAAGATGGCCTGTGTGGTAACCCGATCTCGCTCTGCGGCTCCTGCACAGCCTAGCACTCAACCTCGGGGACAGTGGAGGAAGGATCAGGAGAAGGTTGCTAAGGGCAGGAAAAGGGACATTGATTCTGCTGCACTTCTCGGTGATTCGGTACTTGGACCTATAATAAACACGGGAGTTGACTCTGGCCCAGATATGGTGTGTAACAAGGCAGAGTTGGGTAAGACTTCGCGTGAGGCAAGAGCTGTAGCGAGAGCCACTAAGGCAGTAGAGCCTACTAGCCGGGGTAATGTCTTATTACAAAACCATCTTGATGCATTGACGCCCAGGGACATTAGTGAGCAGCAGCTGCAAGACGCTAGCCTAGCTCGTTATAGCAATGGTGCCATAGAGTTGGAGGAAGATGGGGATGCGAAGCCGGGAGATTTCTTTAGGCTCAACAGGATATTGTACCGCAGATTTCTAGACCCCAAATCGAAGTGGGAGGGCGGTGCGAGGGTAGTAGACCAGGTGGTTGTTCCAAATAAGTATAGAGAGTCCTTATTGTGTCTGGCGCATGATGTGCCGGTGGCGGGTCATTTGGGGGTAACAAAAACATTGGCGGCATTGGGCAGGTTTTTCTGGTGGCCTGGGGTCAAGGCTGATGTCTGTGCATGGGTGGCTGGGTGTGCGACCTGCCAGACAACGGGGAAGCCTAACCAGACAATCCCGAAGGCACCTTTGTTTCCCATACCTGTCACCGGGCCTCCGTTCAGCAAAGTTGTAGTAGATTTGGTTGGCCCTTTCCCGCCTACTAGTAGTGGCAATAAATTCCTGTTGACAATCATGGATGTGGCTACGAGATACCCGGACGCATACCCCATGAGAAACGGCTCGGCAAAGGCAGTTGTTAAAAACTTATTATTGTTCTGTTCCCGTTATGGATTTCCACGTGAGGTGCAGTCAGACCAGGGGAGCAATTTTACATCCAAATTGTTCAAGCAAACCCTTCAGTTGCACGGTATATGTTCTGTAGTGTCGTCAGCCTACCATCCCGAGAGTCAGGGAGTCTTGGAGCGGTGGCACTCGACCCTGAAGAGTATGCTACGCTGTTACTGTGCAGAACATGACACTGATTGGGATTTGGGTCTGCCGTATGTTCTGTTCGCTGCACGTGAAGTCCCAGGAGAGAGCCTGGGGTTCAGTCCAAATCAACTAGTCTTTGGCCATAATGTGAGAGGACCTTTAAGTATGGTGAAAGAGATCTGGGAGGGCGAAGAGAAGCCGGGGTCTGTACTTAAATATATCCTTAGGAGCCGGGAGAGACTTATAGGTTGCATGGCAGCGGCAGGTAATAACTTGGTTAATGCACAGGCGGTCATGAAGCACCAGTATGACGCCAAGGTGAAGCTTCGGGAGTTTTCGGTGGGTCAGGAGGTAATGTTGCTTTTACCTTTGCCTGGACACCCCCTTTCTGCCAAGTTTATTGGGCCGTATGTGGTGGCTAAGAAACTGTCCGACCTTGATTATCTCGTTGCAACACCTGACCGTAGGAAAAAACATCAGTTATGTCATGTTAACCTCATGAAAGAGTATGTGAGACGCCCCTCAGAGCCTCTCACTGTCCCTGTGCTGGCCTGCAGCGGCCAGGGTGGAGAAGGAGGTGGGGACAGTCATGCTGCTGAGGAGGATAGCTGGGACTGTGTCATTTCCGCGGAACAGTGGGCGGGGAATACTGAACAAGAGGCTAGGCAAGCTGTAAGTCACCTGCCTGAGCACCAGGGTGCTGCTGTCCTAGGCCTGTTCAGGTCATACCCCTCTGTTTTCGCCGAACACCCAGGTCTCACTACTCAGGTAACGCACGACGTGGACGTCGGTGATAATGTGCCCTTTAAGTCAGTGCCCTACCGTGTGCCCCCGGTAAAGTTGCCAGCTTTACGGGAGGAGTTAAAGTACATGGTTGAGAGAGGGATGATCACTGAAGGTTATGTGAAGTGGACATCACCCGTCACGTTGCAGCCAAAACCTGACGGCAAGGTGCGGTTCTGCATAGATTTTCGTAGGCTAAATGGCTTGACCACTACCAACCCTTACCCTTTGCCTCGAGTTGACGACAGCGTGGACAAGATAGGGAATGCAAAGTACCTTACTAAAAGTGATCTTGTAAAAGGCTACTGGCAAGTACCCCTGTCGGACCGAGCTAAGCAAGTTTGTGGTTTTGTGGTAGATGGCAAGACCTACCAATGTAACGTAATGCCTTATGGGCTTAAGAACGCACCTGCCACGTTTCAGAACCTGATGAACGATATTTGTGACGAAATCCCTAACTGCACGGTCTACCTTGATGACGTGATAGTGTATGATGACAATTTTGAAAATCACCTAAGGCACTTAGAGACCCTGTTTGGGAAGTTGCACGATGCTGGGCTGGTGGTGAACCTGAGGAAGTGCGAGTTTGTAAAGGCTACTGTGCAGTATCTTGGCTTTGTGGTCGGGTTAGGCCGGGTGTGCCCCCCCCTGAGCAAGATACAGGCTATCAATATGTTTCCCAGGCCCACCACTAAGCGCCAGGTCATGCGGTTCCTAGGTATGATAGGCTATTATAGGCGCTTCATCCGGGGATACTCTACTGTCTTAGCACCGTTAACTGATCTACTGTCGAAGTCAGTGAAGTTCTGTTGGGCTGCGGAGTGTCA
This sequence comes from Lithodes maja, assembly GCA_037953745.1. NCBI lineage: Eukaryota > Metazoa > Arthropoda > Malacostraca > Decapoda > Lithodidae > Lithodes > Lithodes maja. Next base: position 33,733 of record JBAKBP010024478.1, read on the forward strand.
GAGGGCTTTCGACCTAGTCAAGCATCTGCTGTGTACACATCCGATTTTGAGAGCCCCAGACTTCTCCAGGAGTTTTCAGCTGGCGACTGATGCCAGCGGTGTGGGTGCCGGGGCAGTGTTACTGCAGACTGATTCCGAGGGCTTGGAACACCCAGTGAGCTTCTTTTCTCGCAAGTTTAATTCGGCACAAAGGAATTACTCGACTATAGAGAAGGAGCTTCTTGCTATCGTTTTGTCGCTCAAACATTTCGAAGTTTATGTTCCAGCCTACGGCCCGGTAGTGACGATTTATACGGACCATCATCCCTTGAAATTCCTAAATCAGTTTCACAATCGGAATATGCGGTTGACCAGGTGGTCCCTAATGCTCCAAGAGTATAATCTCAACATTCAGCATATTGCCGGGAGTGAGAACGTGATAGCAGATTGTCTATCAAGGGTTGATGATCCAGGATAGTCGTGCACGGTGTGGGGGTTGAGCAGGAGTAAAATTAGGCTATCATAACGCCGTCCAAAAAGATTATAAAACAATAAAATAAACGAGAAATTTTTTTTTTAGTTTTGTAAGTCTTTATTGTTGTAGCATGATGCATGCGATATTGTGTTTTATGTATGATTCACACTTCAGTTGTTGTGCACCTTTTGCAATTAGTGGCAGCTAAGGGTAGCAGGTCGGTTGGTTGCCTGTCAGATTTTGATAATGCTTCTAAGGTCGATTATCTAAAATCTTGGGGGGGCTGTGACGCACCCAGTGCGTGGCAACTTAACCTGATTGTACTCCTTGGTACTCCACTGTGCCGCCGCGGTGCGGTGCCGCTGTGCCGCTGTGCCGTGCTGGCTGCTTATATTGAGTGTGACAACGTATAACTATGTTCTTTGTATCTCTGCAAAGGTCTCGTCATTTGCTAACCAGTGGTGGGTTTTGTTTTAAGCCATGTCGAGACCTTCCATTTAATATGTAGTATCAATAGAGAAGTTGATAGATGAGACAATAGGAATTCAGAGAGAGAGAGTGAGTTAGACTTCAGAGCGAGAGGGTAGCAATGCGCCACGCTGCCGGAGTGGTGGTTGCCAGACGTATGGACCGGTTGGCAGCCCTGCGCTTATAGCTAGGTGCGACAGGGTTGGTACTCCATTGCCGCCTGCCTATGCTGCCTGGGCTGCCCATGTTGTCTTACTGCACATTGCCTGGAGGCTCGCTGTGTGTTCCATGATCAGGTTGCCTAGAACCTTTGAGATTCTAACATCCCTTGCCCTCTCTCCCAATTTCTCACGGTTGCACTCTTTCTCTCTGACGACATTACTCTCATTTCATTCTTCTCTCTATTTAAATGCATACCCTTCCCTTGAGGTCCTAAAGGAGTTTCAGCACTCAC
>JBAKBP010024479.1:0-35107 GCA_037953745.1 Lithodes maja
TAATGCCTTATGGGCTTAAGAACGCACCTGCCACGTTTCAGAACCTGATGAACGATATTTGTGACGAAATCCCTAACTGCACGGTCTACCTTGATGACGTGATAGTGTATGATGACGATTTTGAAAATCACCTAAGGCACTTAGAGACCCTGTTTGGGAAGTTGCACGATGCTGGGCTGGTGGTGAACCTGAGGAAGTGCGAGTTTGTAAAGGCTACTGTGCAGTATCTTGGCTTCGTGGTCGGGTTAGGCCGGGTGTGCCCCCCCCTGAGCAAGATACAGGCTATCAATATGTTTCCCAGGCCCACCACTAAGCGCCAGGTCATGCGGTTCCTAGGTATGATAGGCTATTATAGGCGCTTCATCCGGGGATACTCTACTGTCTTAGCACCGTTAACTGATCTACTGTCGAAGTCAGTGAAGTTCTGTTGGGCTGCGGAGTGTCAGAGGGCTTTCGACCTAGTCAAGCACCTGCTGTGTACACATCCGATTTTGAGAGCCCCAGACTTCTCCAGGAGTTTTCAGCTGGCGACTGATGCCAGCGGTGTGGGTGCCGGGGCAGTGTTACTGCAGACTGATTCCGAGGGCTTGGAACACCCAGTGAGCTTCTTTTCTCGCAAGTTTAATTCGGCACAAAGGAATTACTCGACTATAGAGAAGGAGCTTCTTGCTATCGTTTTGTCGCTCAAACATTTCGAAGTTTATGTTCCAGCCTACGGCCCGGTAGTGACGATTTATACGGACCATCATCCCTTGAAATTCCTAAATCAGTTTCACAATCGGAATATGCGGTTGACCAGGTGGTCCCTAATGCTCCAAGAGTATAATCTCAACATTCAGCATATTGCCGGGAGTGAGAACGTGATAGCAGATTGTCTATCAAGGGTTGATGATCCAGGATAGTCGTGCACGGTGTGTGGGTTGAGCAGGAGTAAAATTAGGCTATCATAACGCCGTCCAAAAAGATTATAAAACAATAAAATAAACGAGAATTTTTTTTTTTAGTTTTGTAAGTCTTTATTGTTGTAGCATGATGCATGCGATATTGTGTTTTATGTATAATTCACACTTCAGTTGTTGTGCACCTTTTGCAATTAGTGGCAGCTAAGGGTAGCAGGTCGGTTGGTTGCCTGTCAGATTTTGATAATGCTTCTAAGGTCGATTATCTAAAATCTTGGGGGGGCTGTGACGCACCCAGTGCGTGGCAACGCAACCTGATTGTACTCCTTGGTACTCCACTGTACCGCCCGTACCACTGTACCGTGCTGGTACCGTGCGCTATATTGAGTGTGACAACGTATAACTATGTTCTTTGTATCTCTGCAAAGGTCTCGTCATGTGCTAACCAGTGGTGGGTTTTGTTTTAAGCCATGTCGAGACCTTCCATTTAATATGTAGTATCAATAGAGAAGTTGATAGATAAGACAATGGGAGTTCAGAGAGAGAGAGTGAGTTAGGCTTCAGAGCGAGAGGGTAGCAATGCGCCACGCTGCCGGGGGGGTGGTTGCCAGACGTATGGACTGGTTGGCAGCCTTGCGCTTATAGCTAGGCGCGACAGGGTTGGTAGTCCATTGCCGCCTGCCTATGCTGCCTGGGCTGCCCATGTTGTCGTACTGCACATTGCCTGGAGGCTCGCTGTGTGTTCCATGATCAGGTTGCCTAGAACCTTTGAGATTCTAACATCCCTTGCCCTCTCTCCCAACTTCTCACGGTTGCACTCTTTCTCTCTGACGACATTACTCTCATTTCATTCTTCTCTCTATTTAAATGCATAACCTTCCCTTGAGGTCCTAAAGGAGTTTCAGCACTCACCTCTCGTATTACTCTTAGGACAAGCATATATTTACATGTATTAGATTTAAGGGGTTAATGTGAACAGCGATCTTCTTGATGAGGATAGTTGGTGAACGTTCTACATGTTCACGAGTTATATGCCCAGCTCATCATCCAATTTGTGACTAGACTAGTGCCATGTGTAGAGCCCGACCATGCCCAGGAGTTGTCTGTAGAGGGGCGAGGACTTAGCCTTGATTTGCCTACCGAGCCAGGAGCGAGTGTAGTACCAGAGACTACAGCTCGCTCGTAGTGCCGGTATAGTAGAGTAACGTAATTTATCTGTCCTTGTGTTCTCTGCAGTCTTTTCCTGGGTTCTCGCTTTCGGTGCTGGGACTCGTTGTTCCTGTGACTTGGCCTGCTAGCTAGAACACATGGGGATGATGAGTGGGTTATATCTTTATTTTACTATGCATTGCAGCTCTCTTTAAGTTTATGTATGTAACACTTTACAATACACATTACTCACACACAAGACAACACTATTAATACTTTCATGTATCAATTAACTGCACTGTCGTTTTGCTGCTGTGTCCGGAGTTCTGTTGCGTAGGGCGCATACGGACTCAGAGGGGAGACAGAGTGAGAGAAGCGAAGTAGCCTATGCGGTAGTAGGCTACCGGCGCAGTACTGTTGCCTGCAACCTTTTAGTTATTCCAAGTATAGATTCATTCTTATAATAAGTGACTACTATTTATGTTCCTTCCATGTGTATTATTAGGTATCTACTGGATCATGAACATCTTGTATGCTACATGCTAGTGCATGTTAGTAGGGGACAGTTATTCTAGTGCACGCGCTTTCAAGTAGGCGTGTACATTTGTCATTTAGCATTTCACTGTCATACCTTTAGCCTGCTTCTATTCTACATTATTAGAGGCTTAATATTAACGTAGTTTCTTGAGTATTGCATTTCTTTTGTAATAACGTAACCTATAAATGTCTGAGGGAGTTTAGCCTCATAGCCTACCCCTGTTGTACACTTTCGCCGAGTTAAGGTACCTCGTTACCATAGACGATAACTCTGTAGGGCGTTGGTGCTTTTGTTGTCTGGAGCATATAGTATTTGGGACTGGAATCGAGCGTGTCGTTGTCACATAAGCCATTTCTGTCCTACGATCAAGAATCCCGAATATGTATTGCCGATCCAGCCGTAACAATATATATATATATATATATATATACTGCCGAAGAGCCTCCCAGTCAGCAGCACCAAAGTGTCACAAGCGCCGCCGGTTGGGAGGATCGGGTGGGTGTACTGGAGAGATAGGACAGGTGACAGATGTTAGTTTATGGTCGGAGGAGCCCAAAGGAGAGAAGATTTTTACAGTATTAGCAGAAGGGTTAGAGGTTAGAAATAAGTGAACATTGAAATCTCCTAAGATGGAGATTTCTGCGAAAGGAGAGATGGATAGAATGTGTTCCACTTTAGAAGTTATATAGTCAATGAATTTTGGATAGTCAGTAGAATTAGGGGAAAGATAGACAGTGCAAAAATATTTTGTTTAAGAGTGACAAGAAAACCGTAGCCAGAGAGTTGAGAATTCAGAAGAATCTAAGTTGGGAACACGAGAGAAAGCAAGATTGTTGCGTACATAGACGCAACATCCACCTTTGGCTCGAAACTGGGGATAGAGATAGTTGGAGGGTACAGAGAAGGGTTTGCTGTCAGTAGTCCCAGACAACTGTGTCTCAGTGAGAAAGAGATCAGGGTTGGCAGAGGAGAGGTGGTGTTCCACAGAGTGGAAGTTAGAGGAAAGGCCATGAATGTTATAGAAATTAATAGTAAGAGTAGAAGGTGGTGGTCCAGAGCATTTTGGCGAGTTGTTACCAGCGGACAGACTGATGGGGGCATTTCTTGACCCCCCCCCCCCCCCCCCCCCCCCCTGGGGACTCCGAGGTGGGTCTATGTTTTGTCATTTTTTGTTTACTTTGGAAAAGTTAGTGTAGTATGTAAGGTGTTTGTAGTATAATGTATTGATAGTGGGGCGGATAAGTGCAGATTTTACCTTGAATCGTTCAAATGATGATACAAGCACCAAATTTGGCATGAATATCTGCGAGAGGCTATATTTTAAGAAAATAATTTTAGCCATCAGAAAATCCAAGATGGGTGCCATTTTTCAAGATGGCCGCCAATGCAATAACGTTTTGACATGAAATTTGACACAGATGTCCAACATAAAAGATATTGGTACCAATTCTAATGTTATTTACTATGCTGGAAACGATGCCATCATTCTTAAATGTCTCCTAATCTTTTAAACCACTTAAAAATGCAAGATGGCCACCATTTTTCAAGATGGCCACCATTTTTCAAGATGGCCACCATTTTTCAAGATGGCCACCATTTTTCAAGATGGCTGCCAATGAGTTCATGAAAATACACATTGTGATGCACAGTTTGATCAGTACGTCCGATATGAATGATATTGGTGTTGATTCCTATATTTTTGACCCCAGTAAATCCATTAAGATACCAAAAGTAAAGCTCAAAAGCACTATGACACCATTTGTTAGAGACAAAAGAAAAAATCTGGTGGCCATCTTGCATTTTTCAGTGGATAATAAGATTCTGAGACATTAAAGAATGATAACATTGTTTTATCCATGGTAAATAACATTAGAATTGGTACCTATATCATTCATGTTGGACATCTGTGTCAAATGTCATGTCAAAACATTATCGCATTGGCGGCCATTTTGAAAAATGGCATTTTCAGGTGGCTAACAATTTGTTCTTAAAATATAGCCTCTGGAGGATATCCATGCCAAATTTGGTGCTTGTATCACCATTTAAACGATTGTTTCACTTATCTGCCCCACTATGATAGAAGGAGATGGTGTTTTGGAGGGCAGGCTGGGGGGATGCTAGACATCTCAACACCAGGCGCTCTCACCACAAAAACAAGACGAGTCACCTCAACACCATGCCTTCTCAACACCAGACCTTTTCTTCACCAGTCGGTCTCATCACCTTACCTGCTCAATACCAAGCCAATTCGATACCAAGGCATCTCAATACCACACGTTGCCACATCTACTGTCCTGTACAGCGATCACGGGTACCCCCCCCCCCCCAACCTCTCTCTCTCTCTCTCTCAGTCAAGGATTTCCGTTCAAAAAACGGAGTCAACCGGGGGTATCCAGGCAGGGTAGTGTAAGTCAAATACGAACTGAAAATTCAGACAATGCGCAGTCAGTAACATCCAACTCTAATACTCTTAAGGTGTTCTATGTAATTGCTCATAGCATACGCAATAAATGTTCAGATCTAGAGGAAATCGTTTTTACAGAACATTATGCTATAATCGGCATTACAGAATCTTGGTTAAATACGGAAGACAGAGACCTTTTAGCCGAATATACGCTTCCTGGTTATACAATGTTTGAGAAAAGTCGGATCAATAGTAATGGAGGAGGAGTTCTGTTTTTTATAAAGGAAAGTCTTAATCCCGTCTTAATGTCAAAACCTCAAATTGCGAATATAGACATATTTTACATACTATTAACCCGTACAGCCCCAGCGACGCGCCTGACGCATCGGCGATGTATGCAACGCACAGCCCCAGAGATGCGCCTGGCGCGTCACCCTAATTGCGCCGACCGTAACCTCAGGTGTAGCCACTCAAGAGGGCTCAGATTTGTATTGGAACTGTGTACGTATCCCACGCAACCATGCCGATGGTTGAAAACTCTCAAAGTCCACGTGCGTGCGCGTGAGCGTGCAATAACCTGTTTGTTTGGGCTAATTGCCTTCAATTTTTTACTCTTGTAAAATACGTTTTCGGGGGCTCTGTAGGACCATTCTTTAAGCTTTTTGAGCGGTGTTTCGTGGTTTTTCCTTCATTCCTAACCCATTCGCTATTGTTTCTGGAATAAAACATTTTTTTGAAAACCGGCCGGGTTCTGGTGAACAAACATTACAAAACTAGCCGGGGCTGGACGGGTTAAATAATAAACGAGGAACTAAAATAACACTAGCTTTATTGTACAGACCCCCAGCTCAATCAGTGCAAACTGACAGTGAAGTTTATGAACAAATTGCAGAAATAACTAACATACAACATACCGTATTCTTGGCGATTTCAACTTACCTGTGACTAAATGGGGCGATATTCTTACTTCACACTCTGGACACGACCTCTATACTAACTTGCAAGAAAGTTAACTTTTTCAATTTGTACAATCTCAGACCGACCCGTGGTAATAATGTGCTTGACCTTGTACTCGCAACAAAAGAAGACTTGGTAGAGAGTTTATATGTTGGTGATGAATTTAGTAACAGCGACCATCGTACAATAACTTTCAATTTATAGTTTAATAGTAACAAACCAAATAGCAGCATTGAGAATGTCCCTAATTTCAAGAAAGCAAATTTTCATAAACTTAAATCAATGTTTAAAGAAACTGACTGGAGCTTCCTGACTAACAATTACGACATAAATACATCTTGGGAGTGTTTCACAATCACTTACCTTAAGGCAGTGCAAGACTGCATACAATCGAAAATACGGCGTACAGGCCATAATGATAACCCCAAATGGTGGAATAAAGATGTTTCAGACTGTCTGCTTTCTAAAAAGTTTGCTAATGATAGATTAAAATCCTCACAAAAATGCGAAGAACGGGTGAAATTTTTAGAACTACGACGCAAAGCCAAAAAGTTAATTAAGCAAAGTAAAAAGACCCAATGTTGCAAATCAAAGTAAAACAGACCCGAAAGAATTCTATAGTTATATCAGAAAGAAAAAAGTAGTTACTTCAACTGTTGGACCGTTAGTCGATGAAAATGGAGAATACACCAAAGACGAAGTACAAGTGAGTAATTGCCTCAATACCTTCTTTGGATCAGTTTCTACAACAGAAGACCCCAGTGATATCCCTACACCATTGCCGATTCGATTGATAATTCAGATGTTCTAAGCAATATCACCGTTACAGAGAGAGAAGTATTTAATTGTTTAGATAAACTCAAGGTAAATAAAACGCCTGGACCTGATACAATCTCACCTAGAGTTCTAAAGGAAGCTAAAGATGAGCTCTCTAAACCACTGACATCGCTATTCAATAAATCCTTGCAGTCTGGAACTATGCCTGATCAGTGGAAGCTAGCCAATCTAACACCGATATTATAAAAAGGCAGCAAATCAGAGCTACGAGGATGTCGAGGAAGGGGAGTTGTCCATTGTTTGATTTTTCAAAGGTGAAGTTAAACCAACCCGGAAAACAAAATCAAATTAATAATTTATTACAAATCCCCCAAGACCTCCAACCTCGTTCTCCGCAAAAAACCAGCTTCCACCAAGATAAAGAGCCCGATGACCGACGATCACGTCATTAACCAACATACCTGTAATTATGAGGACTGTGGACCTCATTCCTATATTGGTATGATGCAGACTCGTCTTTCACGTCGGTTAACTCTTCACCTTCAGGCTGGAACCATCAAAGACCACTATCTCACCCCTAACCACCCCCACCTCACACGCAACGAGTTAGAGAAACACACCACCATACTCGATAAAGAAAGTGACCCAAGGAGATTACCTATACTCGAAGCATTATATATCCAAGCCTTACATCCCAACATCAACAACCAAACTCTGGACCTTCAGATCCTTCCTTCTGCCAAAGGCACATTCCTACAGGACCAAACGCCCCCCCTCGCCCCCCGGTGCCCTTGACGCAGCCCCCCGCGCTACCTCCTTCAGCTTCGTCTTCTGCTGGCGCCACACGTACTACGCAACTTAGGCCACGCCCCTCGACACGCAGCCAATCAGCTTCGACCCCGCCAACCGATCACCACCTTCCCGCATCCAGTGCGCATACGTGAAGCGGTTCTCACTTTTTCTCTCCTAGAATACCCCTCCACCAATAGCAGACTTTTGCCCCCTGATTTTCGCCTCCTCTGATCCTCCACCCTCTATATATATACCCTTCCTGTTTACCTTTTATATCATTCTATCCTTACTTGATAATGCTGGTTGTCCAGTGAAACGCGTCGTATATCCTGTATCATCATGTACATTAATGTACTCCTGTACCACCATGAATTTTGCTAATCTCATTCATCTACTCCCTGCCACCCAGCGAAAACTTATCAGAGACCTGGAAACTTTGAATAATAAAATTTCCAACGCAGAAACTGCCATTTCTTTCAACCTCCTATGTATTTAAGAAAAAAAAAAAAAAAAAAAATAATATATATATATATATATATTGTGATGTGAGGAGAGAGAGAGAGAGAAGAGAGGAAGGAGGGCAGGAGAAGAAAAACATGGAGCTTGGAAGACCTTATCAGCTGAAACAAAGTTATGAGTCCTAGTGGTAATAGCCGTGACGACCCCAAGACTAGGACTTAACCCCAAGGGACCCTTGGACTTAAATAAGAGTCCTAGGGGTAATGGCCATGACGACTCCACGTCACCGTGTGACTCTATATTTCTTGCCCAAAAGTGCTGGGTAGGGAGGTGAGAATGATCATGGGAGAATATGAAAAGGATAGTTTGCCCTAGGTCCCGGACAAGAGTGGAGGTGCCTTTGCAGCCTCTCCAGACCTACTTGTTCAGGAGCCCCCTCAGCTGTCCGTCTGTCTGCCTGTCTGAGAGACTATCTCCGTGAGTTAGTGTGTGAAGTGACTTTAACAGGAGAACCATGGAACAGTTGTATATCATATATTATACGCGTGTATAAGCGTATACTTGTATTTGGGTGTGGAGCCTACTGTGAACAATAGTGATCTATACTTTGTTCAAGGCTCTACATGAACTGGTGAGACTCATGTTTTAGTCTCATTGTGAGTGTTTATCTGTAGGTGTTTTAACATGTGTTTGAGTACTTAATTCCAGCGCTTTAGTTCCAATGCCTTTTGTGTTGAATTATCAATGCAGTAATTAACGAGCACCGTTGTGCCATTCTTTTATTCTACTAATTAATAATTACCTTTAAATTAAAACTACAAAATCAATGGTGATTTATATCATCCTTTTTATTGATAATATGAACCTTGTAGTTTCAGTTAACACCTTACGAGCGGCCTATGCGGTTTATTTATATGTACCGCCCAGCGGGGTGTTTTTAGCCAAAATAGGGCTGTTTACGTGATCATTTTCATGCCTAAATAAGACCCAGAACGTAAAACAAGTATCTATCCCTGAAAGGGCATAAACAGAGCTTTCGAATGACACCATAACGATCCTTTTATGATGGCTAGTTTTCTTGCAAAAACCGTGCAACGCGAGTGCAAAAAGCATGTAATTAGGCAATTTCCCCATACAATTCCGTATATAGCGAGTGAGAGAGGGAGGGAGGAGGTGGGATTCGTGTCAGTAGGTTCGCCGCGGTGGTCTGGAGCAGTCATACGCTCGCTACTCTCCTGCCACCACTTGTCTCTCTCTCTCAGCCACATTACGTGCTGAAATTGCCACACGATATATGTCGAGCACCGCCACATAGTCCAGCTTTATTTAACTCGACTTATGTTGCTCGCCGCTAATTAAGGGTTAATTGCCTTTTTGGGGGACATTAGAGTCAGATAAGTGTGTTGCCGTGGTATTATTTTCTTTTCTTGGGTAATATCTACGTTGGTCGTAACAATATATATACAGTATATATATTGCAGTACCGGTAATGTGTGTTTTATATTTCAAGTATATTTAGACGGCTTTGTACTGCTTAGGAAGGATCATGTTAGCTGAGGTTCATTGAGATGGTTTGTAGCACTATAACTGATAGACGTCCTTCTTAATTTGAATAAGATTGCATAATAGTTAGTAAAATAAAATAATGCGACCGAACTCTTTCATTCGGTACCGTATATTAAATAATTTAAGATATGATAGAGGTTTACGGTCTATTCGCCCGCAAGTCTTTTCGCCCACACTAGGAATTTGTTCTCCCAAACAATGAAGTTCGTTCACCCACACCTTGAAGTCTGTTCGCCCACACTTTGAAACTTATTAGCCTCCCACACTCTAAAATGGCTTCTAAAGGATGCAAATCTTGTGTATTATGTTGACGACAAAATGTTGTCCATTCATAATGGAATAATGCTATGAATAATTTGTGTTATCTCATTTCCGGACTTCACTTAGTTCAAATATCTTCAGATTAATCAACTCTGTGAAGCAGAGTGGTATCGCGCACACAGATCCCGCCCGTATACTGTGCACCATCAGTCAGATTGTCTGTCGTCGTTGTCGTCGTCCGTCGTCGTCCGTCGTCGTCGTCGTCCGTCCGGAAACTCCTCCTAGACCGTTCGATGGATTTTCACCAAATATCACAGGTATATTCATTTGGTCAATGCGAAGATCAGTCACAAAGAAATTTTCAATTTAACTTAAAGGTTAAGGTCAAAGGTCAAGGTTAAAAGTAAGGTCAATCTTTCATGTGTCTTAGTTTTTACTCAAATTTCTTCATTTTCACTATACAAGTTACTGCTAACCTCGATATCTTATTGACCACATTTTAGATACAAATTATGAAGGGTAAGGTCAAAGGTCAAAGGTCAAAATATTAGTTTGACTAGTATTTCTTATAATAACTGTTAGATTCTCACTAGATTTAACATGTAGGCCTATATTTGTAATAAATGGGACAAGGTCATACAAGAAACTACAATTTCATATGAAAGGTCAAGTTCACAGGTCAAGGTCAAATAAAAGGTCAATATGCTAATTTCATTAATTTCCATGCAAACTTTACACAATTTGGTGATATAGTTGCACTTTAAATGAAAAGGAAAATAATGAATTTTGAGACATATCATGAAGGTCAAGGTCAAGGTCAACTATTCTATAAATATATATGAAACTAACTCAAGGGTTTTAATGAAATTAGTGATGCTTATTTGATTTTCCTGGACAATGTCAATGAAATAAATGTTTACTCTTACATATACGTCAAGGTCACAGGTCAAGGTCAAAGGTCAACTTATACTATTTTGTTTTAGTTTTTATTCAAATGTCTTCTTTTTCACTATACATGTTACTGGTAAACTTGATATTGTATTGCACAAATTTTAGATGCTTATTCTAGAGGGTAAGGTCAAAATTCATGGTCAAAGATCAAAATAGTTATTTTACTAGTATTTCTTATACTAACTGTTAGATTCTCACTAGGCTTACCATGTATATTCGGAATACCTTGGTCAAGGTCATACAATAAACTATTCAATTCCATATGAAAGGTGAAGGTCACAGGTCAAGGTCAAATAAAATGTCAATATGCTATTTTCTTTACTTTGCATGCAAACTTCACAACATTTGGTGAGATAGTTGCACTATAAGTGAAAAGGAAAATAATAAATGTTGAGACATAAAGGTCAAGATAAAGGTCAAAGGTCAAGGTCAACTTTTCTATTTATATACTGTATATGAAACTAACTGATGGGTTTTGATAAAATTAGGCATGCTTAATTGATTTTCATGGGCAATATCAATGCAAATACAAAATTACTCTTACATAAAGGTCAAGGTCACAGGTCAAGGTAAAAGGTCAACTTGTATTAATTATTAAAAAAGATTACTCAAATTTTAGAAAACTGGCTGTGTTATGGCTTATTACTTAAATATCATATATATCAAATTTCACAAATTTCACTCCATGACTGTTTAACCCGGCGAGCGCGCGCAGGGTGTAGTGAACACCACTGTTCTGGGCGGCAATATTAAGCTCCATTCCTGCCTATAATCGTCATTTTACGATAAATATCGTTATTACTTATTCATATGCGCCTATTTTACCTTTAACCCATTAAGCGTGCGCAGGGTGTAGTGAACACCACAGTTCTGGGTGGCACTATTAGGCTCCATTCCTGCCTATAATCGTCACTTTACGATAAATATCGTTATTACTTATTCATATGCGCCTATTTTATCTTTAATATGAAGATAGTAACCTGTAACAACAATAAAACAAGTGGGAATATCATTTTTCTGGTCAAAATCGCAAATTGTAAGCGATCGGTTCATTCATCAGGTGTGAGCCAGCTGTTGTCACACCCTCTTCTCTCTAAGCCTGGAGAGTGACAGGCCTGTATATCTCTCTCTCTCTCTTTCCCACGCACAGACACATATGACCACACCCTGCAACCGGCTTGCAGATGTTAGCACGAAAATATACCAATGAATAAGGGAATAAAAGGGAAAATAGGTGATAATTGAAGGGGGGTGGGGGGGAATATGGAGGAGTGATATGAGGTATGGAGGGAGAATTTTTTTTTTTTTTTTTTCTATGTGATTGAGGGAGGCAAAAGGCATAACTGCCTATAGCGAGTGCCTCCCCCATGGTTGAAAGAGTGACAGGGCCAAAATCAAGGGACGTTCGAGCCAAAATGCCTGGACACACAGAGTTTGAAGCAATTTAAGTCATAGGAAGAGGGAAAGACTGATTCTGGGAGAGAGTTCCAGAGCTCAGATGTTGAGTAGAAGAAAGTTTGAGAGTAACGTTTCACTCTTGGGTTGGAGAGTTGCATAGAGTAGGGGTGGGATTGAGTTGCAAGACGGGTACCACGTGCCCTACGTAAAGGAGGAGGTATGCACTGGGATAGCTCTGAGGAACACTGATTATTATAGTAGCGATAGAATAGCGAGAGAGATGCAACATTGCGGCGGAGAGAGAGAGATTGCAGAGAGTTGGTGAGTGGACGGGAGTTAATGATACGAAAGGCCTTCCTTTCAACTTTGTCTAGGAGAGCGGTGTGAGAGGAACCTCCCCACACATGTGAACAATACTCAATACAAGGGCGCACTATGCCCCTGTACAGAGCAAGAAGCTGTGCAGGGGAAAAGAACCCCCTAAGGCGGTTGAGCACATTCAGCTTCTGGGAGGCTGCCTTAGCAAGACTGGTAATATGGTCCTTCCAAATGAGAGCAGAAGAAAAAGAGACACCAAGAATATTGAGAGAAGATGAAGGGTTGATTTTTGTATTGTTGAAGAATAAGGGATAGTCCGCTGGGAGATCCTGACGGGTAGATAGATGGAGAAATTGGGTTTTGGAAGCATTAAAGTTAACAAGGTTTTCTCTGCCCCAATTGGAAATAGTATTTAGATCAGAATTTAAGAGTTCTATGGCTTCATTACGTTTGTCGTTGAGGGATTGCTGGCTGGGGCGTTCTGAAAAACTAATGGAGTAGTGTAAGGTTGAGTCGTCTGCGTATGAATGGATGGGAATTAAGGTGCAGTTAAGGAGATCATTTATAAAAATTAGAAAGAGAATAGGAGATAGGACAGAGCCCTGAGGAACACCAGAGTTTATAGGGTGAGGAAGTGAACAATGGCTGTCCACAACCGCAGCTATGGAACGGCCGGAAAGGAAATTAGAGACAAAGGCACAGATGGAGGGATAGAAACCGAAGGAGGGTAGTTTAGAAATTAAAGATTTATGCCAGACTCTATCGAAGGCTTTCGATATGTCTAGTGCAATAGAAAAAGTCTCACCGAAGTCTCGAAAGGAGGATGACCAAGAGTTAGTAAGATATGAAAGAAGATCACCAGTAGAGCTACCCTTAAGGAAGCCATACTGGCGATCTGAGAGCAGATTATGAGAAGAGAAATGCTTAAGAAATTTGGAAGCAAGAATAGTTTCAAAACTTTAGAAAGACAAGAGATAAGAGCAATTGGACGATAGTTGGAGGGTTGAGAGCGGTCACCCTTCTTTGGGACAGGTTGAATGTGAGCAAACTTCCAGCATGAAGGGAAGACGTTAGAGGATAGACAGAGACGAAAGAGTTTGCCTAGGCAGGGAGTCAGCACGGAAGCACAGTTTTTGAGAACAACAGGAGGAACACCGTCCGGACCGTACGCCTTATTAGTGTTAAGCCCAGAGAGGGTAGAAAGTACATCTTTAGAAGAGATTAGGATATTAGGCATAAGTAAGAGAGAGGAGGGCGGAGAGGGAGGAATAGCACCGGAATCATCCAAGGTGGAGTTTCTAGCAAAAGTTGGAGCGAAGAGTTTAGCTTTGTCAGAGGAAGAAGTGATGGTTGTGCCATCAGAGTGGGAAAGGGGAGGGAAAGACGAGGAAGAGAAATTGTTGGAGAGGTTTTTGGCTAGATGCCAGAAAGCTTGGGAAGAGCTAGAGTTGGATAGTTCAGTGCATTTATTATTGATGAAAGAGTGTTTGGCAAGTCGAAGAACAGATGTGGCTTGATTCCGGGCAGAAACATATGAAGAATGAGAGTCTTGAGTTTTTAGGCGTCGGTACTGTTTGAATGCTTCCTCTTTATTGCGGACAGCAGTAGAACAGGCGTGAGTAAACCAAGATTTTTTAGCATTAGTCTGAGAGAAAGAGAATGGAATGTATGCTTCCATGCCCGATAGGATTACCTCGGTAATGCGTTCAGCACTCTCCGAGGGTCCTCGGCCATGGAAGCAGAAATCATTCCATGGGAAATCAAAGAAGTACTGCCGAAGAGCCTCCCAGTCGGCAGCGCCAAAGTGCCACAAGCGCCGCCGGCTAGGAGGATCGGGTGGCTGTACTGGAGAGATAGGACAGGTGACAGAGATAAGTTTATGGTCGGAGGAGCCCAAAGGAGAGAAAAGATCGACAGTATAAGAAGAAGGGTTAGAAGTTAGAAACAGGTCAAGAATGTTGGGCCGATCTCCGATGCGATCCGGGATACGGGTGGGTTGCTGAACTAACTGCTCTAGGTCATTTAGGATAGAAAAGACGTAGGCTTGTTCACCAGGTGGATCAGTAGTGTGAGAGGAGAGCCATTGGCGGTGGTGAATGTTGAAATCTCCTAAGATGGAGATTTCTGAGAAAGGAGAAATGGATAGAATGTGTTCCACTGTAGAGTTTAGATAGTCAAAGAATTTAGGAAAGTTGGTAGAGTTAGGGGAAAGATAGACAGCACAGAAATATTTAGTAAGAGAATGACAGGAAAGTTTGAGCCATAAAGTTGAGAATTCAGAGGAGTCGAAATCGGGAACACGAGAGCAAGTGAGTTTGTTGTGCACATATGCACAACATCCGCCTTTGGCTTTGAAACTAGGATAGAGAAAGTAGGAGGATACAGAGAAGGGGTTGCTGGATGTTGCTACAGACACCTGGGTTTCGGTGAGGGAGAGAAGATCAGGTTTGTAGGAGGAGAGATGGTGCTCAACAGAGTGAAGTGCTACTGGGGCCTTTTTAAATGTTTTTTTAAGGCCATCCCTCTCAACCCTCTCACGACCATATGACACAGAGGTTGCCAGATTAGCAATAAGAAATAGAGTTCTCTCACTCTTATAATTACCTCTCCAAAATTAGTTTTCTGCCCACAGCTAACTCAAAAACAACTGCAGAGGTTAAAGTAACTAAACTAAAGGTTTCTAAATACCCCTGATGGTAACAAAGGCTTTAAAGTATCCCTAATTGGCTCAAAATTGTATCAAGAACGTGAGAGGGTTAAGAGCTTTCTCGCCGTTGCCCAGCAAAACCTCTTAAGAGTGATTTCTCCGTTCCCGGGTTAATATGAAGATAGTAACCTGTAACAACAATAAAAACAAGTGGGAATATAATTTGGATGGTCAAAATCGTGAATTGTTAGCGAGCGGTTCATTCATCAATTGTAAGCCAGCCGGCCTCACACCTTCATCTCTCGAGGGTTGAGGCAGTACTGAGCTACTCCCTCACACTCTCCCAGTCTCTACCTTACGTAACACACACATGACCACAGCCTAGGATCGGTTTGGAGATGTTTACACGAAAATATACCAATGAATAAGGGAATAACAGGGGAAATAGGTGATAATTGAAGGGGGGGGGGGGGAGGGGGGGATGTGGAGGAGTGATCTGAGGTATGGAGGAAAACAAAAATGTTTTAAGTGCTACATGGGTCTTTTAAAAGTTTTGTTTAGGCCTTACCTCTTAAGAAGGTCCTCGCCCTTGCCCACCAAAACCTCTTAAGGGTGTTCTTGCCGTTCCCAGGTTAATGTATTGTCATAAAATTATACAGGCAAATTCAGTTGGTCAATGCGACGACCATCCAAATAGGCTATAATTATGTATTTTATTTTTTGTCAAAGGTCAAAGGTCAAAGTCACAGTATATGATCACAATTTGTAATCAATAAATTTGTACTGTATACGAATTACACCATATTCATAATGCTAGTTAATACGAACATTGCTGTTAAGCTAACTATATCCTTGATAAGAAATTCTAAGGTCTAAGGTCAAGGTTAAAGGTCGAAATATGATTTTTATCAACTCTGCGAAGGAGAGTGGTATCGCACTCACAGATCCCGCCCGTATACTGTGCAACTACAATTCAGCTTGTCCTTCGTCGTCGTCGTCGTCGTCCGTCGTCCGTCCGGAAACTCCTCCTAGACTGTTTGATGGATTTTCACCAAATTTCACATGTATATTAATTTGGTCAATGCAAAGGTCAGTCAAAAAGAAGTTTTCAATTTAACTTATAGGTTAAGGTCAAAGGTCAAGGTTATTAATAAGGTAAATATTTCATGTGTCTTAGTTTTTACTCAAATTTCTTAATTTTTACTATACAAGTTACTGGTAACCTCGACATCTTATTGACAACATTTTAAATAAATATTCTGAAAGGTAAGGTCAAAGGTCAAAATATTGTGTTTACTAGTATTTCTTATATTAACTGTCAGATTATCACTAGTCTTACAATGTATATTCGGAATACTTAGGCCAAGGTCATACAAGGAACTATACAATACCATAGTAAAGGTCAAGTTCACAGGTCAAGGTCAATATGCTACTTTCTTTACTTTTGATGCAAACTTCACAAAATTTGGTGATATAGTTGCACTTTAAATGAAAAGGATAAATAATACACTTTGAGGCACATATCATGAAGCTCAAGATGAAGGTCAAAGGTCAAGGTCATCTATTCTATAAATATATATGAAACAAACTGATGGATTTGAATTAAATTAGTCATCCTTATTTGATTTTCCTGGACAATGTCAATGAACAAATTTTTTTACTCTTACATAAAGGACAAGGTGCAAGGTCAACTTATACTATTAATTTTTAGTTTTTATTTAAATTTCTTCATTTTCACTATACAAGTTACTGGTAACCTTGCTATCCCATTGCCTAAATTTTAGATAAATATTCTAGAGGGTAAGGTCAAAGCTCAAGGTCAAAGGTCAGAATAGGATTTTTACTAGTATTTCTTATACTAACTGTTAGATTATCACTAGGCTTACCATGTATATTCGGAATACCTAGGCGAAGGTCATACAAGAAATTAATCAATTCTATATGGGAGGGTTTTAGAGAAGATGGACCACATCTTGGAAGATAGTGGAGATAACCCCATTATCTGTCTCAGTGCCGGGAGTAACGATGTTGGTAAGGGTAGAAGTGAGGAACTGCTGCAGCAGTATCGGGATGTGTTAGATAAAGTTAGGATGAAGGGAGGGATCCCTGTAGTACATTGTATCCTACCCAGAAGAGGAGTTCCCAAGGAATGGACATCCAGGGCGATTGGTGTCAATTGCCGTTTGGAGAAATATTGCAAAGAAAAAGCAATACCATTCATTGATAACTGGGATAGTTTCTATGGGAGAGATGGGATGTACGCAAGGGATGGGGTTCATCTTTCACGGTTAGGGGTTTCTACATTAGCTAGTTCTTTAGATAGGGTGGTTGTGGGGTTTTGAACAGAAATATTGAGAGTGTAAATGAGAGGTTAAATGGAACAATTTTAGCGTCAGGCGAAAGCGATAAGGATATTCAGTCTCATGCTAAAAATGATGACTATAATGCAAATGATAGTAGTGATGGTGCAACGGAAGATGGAAATGTCGCTAAAAACAAAGGTAAATTAGGTATAAAGAAAAGAAGTAAATTGAGAGTATATTACACAAACTGTAGGAGTCTATGTAACAAAATGAACGAACTTAGAGCCCTTGTTAGCAAAGAAAATATAGACATAATAGCGCTAACTGAAACGTGGATTAATAACAAAAACAGGCATTTTTTAGCAGAATTTGATATACCAGGATATACTGTAGTTTGTTTAAATATGACCGAACAAGTAAGAGGGGTGGCGGTATAGCAGTGTTTGTCAGGAGTACATTAAAAAGCTGTATTAAATCAGGTATTAGACTAAATAACGATAATGAAATTGTTTGGGTAGAGGTTAACGAAGGTAGTGAGACCATAGTTATTGGAGTTATGTATAGACCGCCAAATATGAGTAGAAATAACGGAACGTCATTATGGGAGGAAATTAAAATGGCATCAAGGTTTAGCAATGTGTGCATTATGGGGGATTTTAATTTTCCGAATATAGATTGGCAGCATCAAATAGGAGACTCTGATTCTGAGGAGTTTATAGAGGTAGTACAAGATAGTTTTTTATTTCAATTCATAGATACGCCGACTAGAGGTAATAATATTCTCGATTTAGTTTTCAGTAACAATGAACATATGGTAAATAATGTAGAGATAGGGGACCACCTAGGAAATAGTGACCACAATTCTGTGTATTTTAATATACAATGGAAAGGTAATACCAGAGAGAATACAACATTAATACCTGACTTTAGAAAAGCCAATTATGGTGGGTTAAGAAGAGCCCTATTAGCGGACCCTATGGTAAAAAAATTAAGTCGATCCAGGTGTCCAAATGAGTGAACCCCTTCTCAGGCACCTGTCA
Organism: Lithodes maja; assembly: GCA_037953745.1. Lineage (NCBI taxonomy): Eukaryota > Metazoa > Arthropoda > Malacostraca > Decapoda > Lithodidae > Lithodes > Lithodes maja. The sequence continues at coordinate 18,460 of JBAKBP010024479.1, forward strand.
TCTTAAGTCAGGAAGAGACGTCAACCTTGGTAGATACATACGATAATTTTATCAAGTCAGTATTCAATGCACAAAATAAATACATCCCCAAAAGAAAATTTAGATCAACACAGAACCAACCCAAATGGATGAATAATAGACTATTAGATCTTCTAGGACAAAAGAGAGGAATATATAGAAAAATTAGAAAAGGCGAAATTCACCTACTTGCTTACTATCAGAATCTATCAAGACAGGTAAAAAAGGATATTAGGAAAGAAAAAAGAAATTATGAAATTAAGGTTGCCAATGACTCAAAAAATAATCCTAAAGCTTTTTACCAACTATATAAATCCAAGGTTAGAGATGTAATTGGTCCCCTTAAAACTTCGATAGGAGAAATGACAGAAAATGATTTAGAATTGTGCAGTACATTAAATAGTCAATTTCTTTCCGTTTTCACTAATGAAAATTTGGCACAGTTTCCAGAAGTCCGTAAGGTATATATCGATAGTATAGAAAATAGGTTAAGTACGGTTACTATAAGTAGAAATGATGTGCTTAAGGAAATTGACAGACTGAAACCTCATAAATCGCCTGGTCCTGATGAGGTATATGCTAGAGTATTAAAAGAATGTAGGGATGAGTTAAGTTACCCATTAACATTTTTATTTAACAAGTCATTGGAGACAGGTATAGTTCCAGAAGCTTGGAAGCTTGCAAACGTAGTTCCGATCTTCAAAAAAGGTGACAAATCAATAGCATCCAATTACCGTCCCATTAGTCTTACATCAATCATAGGAAAGCTACTAGAGTCAATTATTGCTAGCAAAATTAGAAACCACTTAGATACATTTAATTTAATAAATTCTTCTCAGCATGGATTCACTCAGGGACGTTCTTGCCTTACTAATTTGCTTAGTTTTTTTCTCAGAGGTATATGAAGCAGTAGATAATGACAAGTCATATGATATAATATATTTAGATTTCAGTAAAGCTTTCGACAGAGTCCCCCATGAGAGATTGATGAGAAAGGTTGAGGCGCATGGAATAGGTGGGGCGTTGTTGGGATGGATTAGGTCATGGCTAATTGGTAGGAAGCAGAGAGTCAGCATAAATGGTACGAAGTCAGAATGGGGAGCAGTCAAAAGTGGTGTCCCCCAGGGATCTGTATTAGGTCCTCTGTTGTTTGTTATATACATAAATGACCTTGATTTAGGTATAACTAGTAGGATAAGTAAATTTGCAGACGATACCAAAATGGGGAGAACAATTGATTCAGATAGAGATATAGAGTGCCTCCAAAGGGATCTAGATACCTTACACGAATGGTCAGTAAATTGGCAGATGAAGTTTAACATTGACAAATGCAAGGTATTAAAGATAGGGAAGATGCATACAAATGTTAAATATAAACTAGCTAATGTGGAATTAGAAAACTCGAATTGTGAGAAAGATCTAGGTGTGTTTATTAGCAATGATTTGAAGCCTAGACAACAGTGTATAAGCGTTCGAAACAAGGCAAACAGGATTCTCGGGTTCATCTCAAGGAGTGTGAGTAACAGAACTGCTGATGTTATCTTAAAACTTTACTTGTCATTAGTGAGACCCCATATGGATTATGCTGCTCAATTTTGGTGTCCTTATTACAGAATGGACATAGATTCATTGGAGAGAGTACAACGTAGAATGACAAAAATTATCCATAATATTAGAAATCTTCCGTATAAAGAAAGGTTGAAGAAATTAGGTTTACATTCGTTAGAGAGACACAGAGTTAGAGGGGATATGATAGAGGTGTTCAAGTGGGTTAGTGGGATTAACAAAGGGGACATGACAAATGTACTAAAGCTCAGTGATAGCGAAAGAACTCGTACCAATGGTTTCAAATTAGATAAATTTCGTTTCAGAAAAGATATAGGCAAATATTGGTTTGGTAATAGAGATGTAGATGGGTGGAATGGACTACCAAGTGCTATAGTGGGATTAAAAACGATAGGGAGCTTTAAGATAAAATTGGATAAGCATATGGACGAGAAGGGTTGGGTGTGAAGGGGGATCAGCAGGGTTGGGCCAATCAGCGCTCTGCAGACCCCCGTAATCCTGCGTTAATCTCTAACCGTTTTGGTAAGATGATCCTCAGGGTATTAGAGTGTTGAGCCTATAATTGGGCTTTGTAATTGGGGTTGTGTGGGACAGGGATCAGCCTTGCTTAGGCCAATCGGCTTTCTGCAGACTCCCATTTTCTTATGTTCTTATGTTCTTAAAGGTCAAGCTCACAGGTCAAGGTCAACTAAAAGCTCAATATGCTATTGTCTTTACTTTGCATGCAAACTTCACAAAATTTGGTGAGATAGTTGCACTTTAAGTGAAAAGGGAAAATAATACACGTTGAGACATATAAAGGTCAAAATAAAGGTCAAGGTCAACTATTCTATTTATATATATGAAACTAACTGATGGGTTTTAATGAATATAAGCATGCTTTTTTATTTTCATGGGCAATGTCAATGCAAACAAAAACCTACTCTTACATAAAGGTCAAGGTCATGGGTCAATGTCAAAGGTCAACTTTTATTATTTATTAAAAAAGATTACTCAAATTTTTGGAAAACTCGCTGTGTTATGGCTTATTACTTAAATATCATATATGTCAAATTTCATATAAATATTGTTATAGTTAAGGTCAGAGGTCAAGGTCAAAACAAGAGTATTTGTTTTTTTCCCTAAACTCCTCCTAGACTGTTTAATGTATTGTCACCAAATTATGCAGGCAAATTCAGTTGGTCAATGTGACGACCATTCAAATATATGTATTTTATTTTAAGTCAAAGGCCAAAGGTCAAGGTCACAGTATATGATCACTATCTGTAATCAATATGTTTTTATACAAATTAAACCATATTCATAATGCTAGTTAATACGAACATTGTTGTTATGCTAATTAAATCCTCAAAAGAAATTTTAAGCTCGAAGGTCAAAGGTCAAGGTTAAAGGTCGAAATATGATTTTTGCTAGTATTTCCTATTTAATGTAAGATTCTCATTAGGTGTATCATGCATATTCGGAATCCCTAGACCAAGCTAGGTCATACAAGAATAAACATAGTTCCATTTGATAGGTCAAGGTCACAGGTCAACATCATATATAAGGTAAATATACTAATTTCTGTACTATTCATGTAAGCTTCAACACATTCGTTGAGGCAGTTGTGCTTTAAGGGAAAATTAAAATGTTAAATGTTCAGACATCATGAAGGTCAAGATGAAGGTCAAAGGTCAAGGTCAACTATTCCTTTAATACCTCTTAAACTAACTGATGATCTTTAATTTAATGAAACTTGAAACACTTATTTGATTTTCTAGGGTTACTTCAAAGCAAACAAAAATATAATCCTACATAAAGGTCAAGGTAACAGGTCAAGGTCGAAAGTTAACCTTCATCATAAAATCATGCTCAATTTTGGATAAGCTGACGACTGTTAGTTGCATTTTACTTAAATAACATATATTTCAATCATAATATAAGTATTATAATACTTAAGGTTAAAGGACAAGGTCAAAGAACAAAAGAAAAGTGTTAATAATTGTCTTTAAACTCGTCCTAGACTATTTAACGCTTTGTGTTCCGGTGACATATTGTTATTGTATTCTTGCTATAATTAGACAATTTTGTGGAGCTTATGAAGGATTTGTGGTAGTAAAAAGGGTTGTTGTTGTTGTTGTTGTTCCTCAAGCTGCCTGGCCGAACAGCCCCAAGGCCCCGAATAAGGCCAAGGCCATAATAGAGCGCCCCCAAAGAACCCTCCCTGCCGACCACAATAAAGCCTGGGTGACCGAAGCCACTCCATGGCGGGGAGCTAAGGAGGGTGCGGAAACGCCCGGGAAACCAAAGCCCCACCCAGGGCCCTGTGCCCCTCAGCAATTATGAAGAGAAAGTTGAGGGGCAAAGGAAAAATGTGACGCTTTGGCTTCCAATCATGGTAGATTGGGAGGTCAATCCACGGAAGAGACGCCGTCACTTGAGATCTAGAAAATATATAAGTAAAAGGAACAGTCAGAGTAAGCTATGGGTATGGCAGAGATCGCTCAGTTCTCACTCTGATAGACCAGCCCATCACCATGATAGACTAGCCCATAACCAGTAAAAAGGGTTAATTGAGATAGTTGAAAGCCTGCTAATTTTATGGAGGCCCTTCATAAACTAAATAAAATTGTCTTAATATCCAGTTTCAAATGAAACTGACAGAACCGTATCGTCACATTTTTTTTTTTTTTTAATTTATTCAAAGGTCAAGGTGAATGGTGAAGGTCACAGATTATGGTAACTATTTCTTTCTTATACATATTTTAAATTTAAATTACATCATATTCAAAATGCTACAAAATAGTGTTATGCTGACCTTATTATAGATAACTATTCCAATGGTCAAGATTCAATGTGATCATAGAAGTAATTATATATGTATACTCCCAAGCGGACATGAACCACCAACAGTCAGGATGAGTGTCTATGCATTAATCCACTACACACAAGTATCCTCTATCACGTTGTGGTATAGTGGATTAAAGTATGGGCACTTGATCTGACTGTCAGTGGTTCAAGTCCGGCTGTGAGTACAAAAACATTTAGTATATATATACAGTATATATATATATATATATATATATATATATATATATATATATAATATATATATATATATATATATACTGTATAAACCGATTTTACCTAAGAGACTCAATACTACTTGCAGAATTCTAGGTCGCAGAGTTGCGTATGCATTTTTGTTTTCTTTTTTGGGTAATGCGAAAACTGCACACCTACTTTATTGGTTAACTTTTCATCATATTCATATTACTAACTGTGTAATGTTGAGGGTAATCATTTTGTTTTAATCCACATTGTCTGACCCATGCAGTATATACAGTACAGTATAAGACTTCCATATGAGAGAGAGAGAGAGTACAAAGGAGTACAAAGGAGTACAAAGGAAATCAAGCAACAACAGATCCAGTGACCCTTCTAGGTTGCTTGTCCTCCAAAACACTGAGGATCAAGTGTCCAAACAGTGGTTTAGAGTGGGTAAGGGAACATTGGAAAGGGAATTACTGCCCTGGAACTAATGTCCGTGGCAGGATTAGGAAGTTAGTAGGGGACAGATGGGTTAGTAACTGAGGGGGGGATAAAATAAAGTTATTCATTTACAAACGCAGTCAGTCGCGGGTTTGATGCGAGATATTTGTCTAGGCGGAGTTTAAATGAATCAACGGTGATGCAGTCTATAACGTTTCGGGGAAGCCCATTCCACAAGTTGACAACTCGATTGAAGAAGAAATTCTTAGATTCGTGCGAGTTAAAAGATTTACCAATAATTTTGCAACCGTTTCCCCGCGTGTAATTAGATTGGTCGATAGTGAAGTACTTACTACAGTTCATATTGTCGATGCCTTTGATGATTTTGAACACTTGAATTAAGTCGCCTCTTAATCTGCGCTGGGTTAAAGGAAATAGATTTAATTCTCTAAGACGCTCTTCGTATGGTTTGTTCTTTAGGCTAGGTATCATTTTGGTAACTCTACGTTGAACTCGTTCTAGCTTGTTTATATCTTTTTGGTAATAAGGGCACCAGGATTGAACGCAGTATTCCAGAAGAGGGCGGACTAAGGAATTGTAAAGGGTTAGGATAACTTCTTTGGATTTATGCTCAAATGACCTGCCTATAAAGCCAATTATTTTGTTTGCCTTCTTAACAACTTCTGAACATTGTTGACTCGGTTTTAGGTTACTCGATATTGTTACTCCCAGATCGGTTTCTCTGTTTACATTCTTAAGCTGAGTGCCATTCATCGAATAGTTTGCTTTCTCATTTAGGTATCCGATATGTAGTACTTTACATTTATCCGCATTGAAACTCATTTGCCAAATTTGGGCCCAACATGACAATTTATCTAGATTGTGTTGCATATCGTCAACTTGTTCTTTTGAGAGTACGCTATTTGCAATTTTTGTATCGTCAGCAAATTTTGAGATTGTACAGGTGAGACCCTCATCTATGTCGTTGATGTAAATTAGAAAGAGAATTGGTCCTAGTACCGATCCCTGGGGTACCCCGCTACTTACATTGGTCCATTTTGATGCCTTACCGTTTATGACTACTCTTTGCTTTCTGTCGCTGAGCCAATTTTCTATCCATTTCAACACACCGTCTTGTATTCCATGCGCTTTTAGTTTTAGCAGTAAACGTTTGTGGGGAACTTTGTCAAAGGCCTTTTGAAAATCAAGGTATATAATATCTACAGCTTTACTCTCATCGTAGAGGTTGAGGATATCGTGGAAGAAGTCTAAGAGGTTTGTTAAACAGGAACGTTTTTTACGAAAGCCGTGTTGAGTATCTTTAAGTATGTTATTTTCCTCTAAGTGATTTACGAGTCTGTCTCTTATGACCGTTTCTAGCATTTTACATACAACTGAGGTTAAGCTAATTGGACGATAGTTACTGGATAGGGATTTGCTGCCCTTTTTGAATATCGGTGTTACGTTGGCTAGCTTCCACTGATCGGGCATAGTTCCAGACTGCAAGGATTTATTGAATAGTAATGTCAGTGGTTTAGAGAGCTCATCCTTAGCTTCCTTTAGAACTCTAGGCGAGATTGTATCAGGTCCAGGCGTTTTATTTACCTTGAGTTTATCTAAACAATTCAATACTTCTCTCTCTGTAACGGTGATATTGCTTAAAACATCTGAATTATCAATCTGAATCGGCGATGGTGTAGGGATATCACTGAGGTCTTCTGTTGTAAAAACTGATGCAAAGAAGGTATTGAGGGCATTACTCATTTGTTCTTCGTCTTTGGTGTATTCTCCATTTTCATCGACTAACGGTCCAACAGTTGAAGTAACTACTTTTTTCTTTCTGATATAACTATAGAATTCTTTCGGGTTTGTTTTACTTTGATTCGCAATATGTAACTCTAAGGTCTTTTTACTTTGCTTAATTAACTTTTTGGCTTTGCGTCGTAGCTCTACAAATTTCAGCCGTTCTTCGTCATTTTGTGAGGATTTTAATCTATCATTAGCAAATTTTTTAGCAAGCAGGCAGTTTGAAATATCTTTATTCCACCATTTGGGCTTATTATTATGGCCTGGACGCCGAGTTTTCGATGGTATGCAGTCTTGCACTGCTTTTAGGTAAGTGGCTTCGAATAACTTCCAAGATGTATTTATGTCGTTATTGTGAATTAAAAAGCTCCAGTCAGTTTCTTTAAACATAGCTCTAAGTTTAGGAAAGTTTGCTTTCTTGAAATTAGGGACTTTTTCGATGCTACTATTTGGTTCGTTACTAGTAAAGTTTAAAGTGAAAGTTATCGTATGATGGTCGCTGTTACTGAATTCATCACCAACATTCAAATTCTCTATTAATTCTTCTTTTGTTGCAAGTACAATGTCAAGAACGTTATTACCACGGGTCGGCGTTCCAACAAATTGATAAAGCGAACTCTCTTGCAAGTTCGTATACAAGTCATGTCCGGAGTGTGAAGTAAGAGTATCGCCCCACTTGGTCACAGGTAAATTAAAGTCACCAAAAATTACGGTATCTTGTGAGTTACTTACATCTGCAATTTGTTCGTAAATTTCTCGGTCAGTTTGCACTGATAGAGCTGGAGGTCTGTATATTAATGCAAGTATTATTTTGGTACCTTTATTATTCTTTATTAGCACAAAAGATGCGTCGACGTTCACAATTTGAGGTTTTGACAAGAGGGTAGGGTTAAGACTTTCTTTGATATAAAGTAAAACGCCACCTCCATTTCGATTTATTCGGCTTTTCTCAAACATTACATAACCGGGAAGTGAATACTCTGCTAAAAAGTCTCTATCTTCTGTATTGAGCCAAGATTCTGTTATGCCAATCACATCATAATTTTCTGTAAACACTAGCTCCTCTAAATCTGAAAATTTATTGCGTATGCTACGAGCGTTTGCATAGAAAACCTTTAAATTTGTTATTTTAGAACTCACGGAACGCGCTTTAATAATATTTTTGGTTCTTGTCGGATCTACATTTATGTTCATGGCTGTCCTCGGTCCTCGCTGTCTCCGGTCCTTATCGCTGGTGGTCCTCGGTTGCCTCTGTGTTTTTCTTGGCGTTGGATGATTTATGTCACTGCTGCTTCTTCTCGGATGGCGTTTTTTGATCCATGGCTGCGGACTGCTTCGTGTAGGAGACGACCCATGCGTGCTGAACCCACAGGGTTTAGATGAGTGCCATCCTTGCGGAACAGAGTAGGCTGGTTGTAGAAGTTGTCCCAGAGGTTGATGAATTCAACTTCTTCCCTCAGACACAAATGTTTTAGTCGGCTATTTGTGCTGAAGGCCTTGTCGTAGAATTTGTCAGGTGCGTCGATCTTGGGGAGAATGCCTGAGATGATGATATTCCTTGACTTGTTTTTGTAGTGCTGGATCATCTTGCGATATTTCTCCATCAACTCTTCGGATCTGGTGCGCATGACGTCATTTGAACCAGCATGGATGACAAAAAGGGTATTTTCATTTGCATCCTTTGTGGTATCTTCGAAGGCTTCCACAATGTCGTCCAGTCCAGCTCCTGGGATGCAAAATCTTTTTCGTTGAATTGGGACTCTGTCGCAGAACTCTTCGACCTGTCCTCGTAGGATGGAATCCCCAATGAGCCTGGTCTCTTCTGAGAGAGAGAGAGAGAGAGAGAGAGAGAGAGAGAGAGAGAGAGAGAGAGAGAGAGAGAGATAGAGATAGAGAGAGAGAGAGAGAGAGAGAGAGAGTGAGAGAGATAGCTCTTAGAGCTTGCATGGTGATATGATAATTGTTTTAATTGAATTTGCATTATCCTCTATTTTCACTGTGCTGTGCAGAGCTTTTGTCACTCTCTGTTTATCGGCTATTGTGGCCACAGGTAATTTTCCGCACTATAGATGGGGTTATTCTGATTATACCTGTGGAGATAAAACATCGAGGGTTTGTGAGGAATTACCATAAACTCCTCTTCACTATAGTCTAAATTAATTCCTCGTTTGGGTAGACCTGTTTCTTATCCCTCAGACTCTGTGATTAGTCCGGGGTCAGCTGGTGTGATTGGCCCGGGCGTATATTATCCTTGATGAGGGGCACTGTAGTTCCTGGATGTACCTGTCGTAGAAGACGTTGACCTTCAATGGTAGACTGCGTTATTCCTGGATGTACAGTAGCCCAACTAAGTTGTGCGACAATATTAGATACGTGGCACCTGTCTAGTTTACACTCCCGTTCCAAGCCCGTGTGGTCGTGTCTAGCAGGCGACACCGCCACCTGGGCTACCACAGCCAGGGCACACAGACACAGTACTCGCACATGCTGGGCGCTACATATGACAATATGGCTATCATTATTTGTTTGTATCATAATAGAAGGTTCTCTCTCTCTCTCTCTCTCTCTCTCTCTCTCTCTCTCTCTCTCTCTCTCTCTCAGATCAGATCAGATGAAGTATTGAGGGATAAGCCTTTGCAACGGCACCTCTTATTTACATTCAACTTTTCCTATTTTTCTGAAGCATGTAGAGAGGGGAGAAGGGGTGTTGGAGAGAGAGGAAGCTGTTGGAGTGGCTTTGTTATGTGTGTTTAGTCTGTATACGTCGTCAGGATGTTCCCTGACTGGGTGCGAGCATGTGAAACATGCTAGGACGTACTAGCACACCCACTAAATGTCCGCCGTGGCAGGGATTCGATACCGGGTCTTGCAGATTAACCACTGAGGTTAATATCAATCAATTTTCACGCTACACTATTTGTAGATTAATTAGCACACACACACACGCACACACAGAAACGGAAGGCAAAGTTCAGTGTTATAAACCCACATTCTTCACTGATTTCCTTGATAATACAATGAGGTGTAAATAATTGTGTTCTTTTATCTAATTAACCCTTTCAAGAACCGATACGCATTTCTGTTCTGTGTTATGGCAATTATTAGACGATTTTATTCAGATTAGGAAGGGTATATGGAAGTCAGAGGGTTGATCGAGCTAGTCTTTACCCTTTTCAGAACCACAGATCCTTCCTATGCTGCATAAAATCGTCTAATAAAGTGCTAAAACGCATCAGAGCTTCAAGGGGTTAACACTCTTTAGATAATGCAGGTATGTTATAATCTGCATTATCGTGCAGTGCTGGGTTATACGAGTAGTTCTATGTGCAACATCTGCATCAGGTAATATTATTAATGATAAGAACGTGTATTGACCCATACTGTACCGGCGACGTCCTTTTCTTCCTATTCTAGCAACTATTACGCGATTTTATTCAGCTTCGGAAAGACCTCTAGCCATAATAAGGCTTCAAACTACCTCAACCAACCCTTTAAACTACCACAGATCCTTCCTAAGCTGTATAATATCGTCTAAATATAGCTAGAATAAAATTGAAAAGACGTCGCTGGTATTCAAAGGGTTAATATACAGCTAAAGTTCTTACTGTTTCTATGAGACACTATTACAATATCGAACATTATCGTTACCGTATCATGATTTGTGAATCTAACTTCGATGAAATTCTGTCTACTATGGAAATATATGGGAGAATAACTAAACATTATTTAGTTTACCGGGTATATAATTTAAGTTCTATTTTACTGAATTTTACACACACACACACACACACACACACACACACACACACACACACACACACACAGTGAACCATAGCATATTGGTTAGCGCACTTGGTTCACAGCCAAAAGGACACGGGTTCCATTCCCGGGCGGGAAAGAAACATTTGGGCAATTCTTCTTACACAATGCGCCTCTCTAGACCTAGCTGTATAAATAGGCCTCTGGAATAAGAGGCCACTTACGACGTATTGTTTAGTGTTGGTGGTCTATTACTAGCTGTTTAGTGTTGGTGGTCTATTACTAGCTGTTTAGTGTTGGTGGTCTATTACTAGCTGTTTAGTGTTGGTGGTCTATTACTAGCTGTTTAGTGTTGGTGGTCTATTACTAGCTGTTTAGTGTTGGTGGTCTATTACTAGCTGTTTAGTGTTGGTGGTCTATTACTAGCTGTTTAGTGTTGGTGGTCTATTACTAGTTGTTTAGTGTTGGTGGTCTATTACTAGCTGTTTAGTGTTGGTGGTCTATTACTAGCTGTTTAGTGTTGGTGGTCTATTACTAGCTGTTTAGTGTTGGTGGTCTATTACTAGCTGTTTAGTGTTGGTGGTCTATTACTAGCTGTTTAGTGTTGGTGGTCTATTACTAGCTGTTTAGTGTTGGTGGTCTATTACTAGCTGTTTAGTGTTGGTGGTCTATTACTAGTTGTTTAGTGTTGGTGGTCTATTACTAGCTGTTTAGTGTTGGTGGTCTATTACTAGCTGTTTAGTGTTGGTGGTCTATTACTAGCTGTTTAGTGTTGGTGGTCTATTACTAGCTGTTTAGTGTTGGTGGTCTATTACTAGCTGTTTAGTGTTGGTGGTCTATTACTAGCTGTTTAGTGTTGGTGGTCTATTACTAGCTGTTTAGTGTTGGTGGTCTATTACTAGCTGTTTAGTGTTGGTGGTCTATTACTAGCTGTTTAGTGTTGGTGGTCTATTACTAGCTGTTTAGTGTTGGTGGTCTATTACTAGCTGTTTAGTGTTGGTGGTCTATTACTAGCTGTTTAGTGTTGGTGGTCTATTACTAGCTGTTTAGTGTTGGTGGTCTATTACTAGCTGTTTAGTGTTGGTGGTCTATTACTAGCTGTTTAGTGTTGGTGGTCTATTACTAGCTGGACGGGTACCGTACAGGTCAACCAAACACTCAAAATCACGATGTCGGCAATTGGCTGATTACAGATTACATGCATATTTACAGCCACTCCAACCATGCATTAACACTTCACGCAATATATTCCCAGGTCAAACTTTTTTCGGTAAAAAAAAAAAAAAAAAAAACGTGAATCTGTAATTATTGGAAACTGAGGTGATCAGAAAATCCTCATTACTCTCTTGTCCACATCACACCTAGTCATCCATTCAGCAAATCATGGCTCATCAGGCTGCTAAGGTTGCTGAACGTGGTAGTATGGTTGGGATGAGCGAGAGTGGGGTATCGGAACGTTTACCGGTGTCAAAAAAAGGTAGGAAGAAGGGCAACTGACAAACCGACATAGAAGTGGAGCTAAACGGAAAACCATGTCAAAACAGGACCAATAAATTAAACAGTATATGTATAACCATCTATTCTTCAATGCCGGCGAAGCTAAGTAACATTTGCAATTTCAAGCTTCTACAGAAACTATACGCAAGAGATTGAAGGAGATGGGATATAAACATAGATCACCAGCTGTCAAGCCAAAGCTAACCAAGAGGCACAACCAGACGAGGCTTGATTTCGCTCGACTATTTGTTGACCAGGGCATTGGCTATTGGGCACGAGTTGATTTGATAATGTCAGAGAGGTTCCATAATAGTACCAGGACGATTAAAATTGTATCACTTAGCCGAGTTGGCTGGGGTTCTTCAAATAAGAATAAAGGTGGCTTCCTTTATCCGCTCATGGCCGAGTGGTTACCGTGCCCAACTCTCCCAAACATACCTGGAGTGAGTGGGTTCGAATCCTGGTCAGGATACCTCTCTCCCAACCAAGAGTTGTTTTCTCAGACAAGAAAACTTTCAGCTCAACCACGCATGGGTCGAAGACTGCGCTGTTGGAGGCGTAGGAACACACAGCATGTGAGTTAGTCCTAGTTGATAGTGTGCATAAAATATATAGAATAGTCATCATACAGAGTAATACTTTCCATCATATCACTCTTGGCTAATTTCATGTTAACCGAGCATTATATACTGTAACTTCTTAATCTCATCACTCATCCACTAATACCCCTAACTTACTAGTTAACTCCTTATTTATATTGTTCAAATACTATTAAGCTAGCATGACTTGATGGTGGACAGAAGAGGTAAGAATAGCTGTGGAAGAAAAGAAGAAAGCATATAGAGAGTGGTTGGGTAGTAGAGGGAATGAAGATTCCGAGAGACAGAAACGAGCGAGGTACGTGGAGAGTAAGAGGGTGGTGAAGAGAGTAGTGAAGGAAAGTAAGAGAAGAGTAGATGAGGAATTTGGAAGGAATCTGAGTGTAAAATGGAGGGAGAGTAAGAAACTGTTCTGGAAAGAAGTCAAGAAAGTTAGGGAAGGTAGCAAGGGAAACAGTAAGGGTGTGAAAGATAAGAATGGGAGAATGCTAGCCGAGAAGCAAGAGAGAGTCGAAAGATGGAGGGAGTACTTCAGTGAGTTGCTAAATGAAAGGAATGAAGAGCCAGCAAACATAGCTGGATATGGTATGGGAGGGAGAAGAAGAGAAGTAGTGGAGGAGGAGGTGGGGATCAGGAGGTCAGAAGTGTGGGAAGCCATGAAAAGAGTGAAGTTGGGGAAAGCACCAGGAACAGATGGAGTGTGTGGGGAAATGTTGAGGTATGGTGGTGAGATAGTGATAGAATGGGTATGGAAAATGTGCAAACTAGCATGGGAGAAGGGGAGTGCACCCGATGACTGGAAGACTGGCATAATAGTCCCCCTATATAAGGGCAAAGGGGAAAGAGGAGTGTGTGGTAACCACCGAGGAATATGTCTTCTAAGCGTAGTAGGGAAGGTATACAGTAGGGTAGTGATTGAGAGAGTGAGAGTGAGAACGGAGAAATGGATAGGCGACGAGCAGGGAGGCTTTAGGAAGGGAAGAGGATGTGTAGATCAGATTTTTACCCTGAATTGTGTTGTGGAGAAGTATCTGGAGAAGAAACAAAAGGTGTATGTTGCCTTTATGGACTTGGAGAAGGCCTATGACAGAGTGGATAGAGAAGGTTTGTGGAAAGTACTTAGAATATACGGAGTAGAGGGCAAGTTGCTGAAAGCAGTGAAGAGCATGTATGAGGGTGCAAAGGCGGCAGTACGTGTGGAGAGTGAGCAGAGCGAGTTCTTTGACCTGAATGTTGGTTTGAAACAGGGGTGTGTGATGTCCCCGTGGTTGTTTACTGTATATATGGATGGAGTTATGAAAGAAATACTATCAAGAGCAGTGGATGTTGGTGTATCGCTGAAAAGGGAGGGAATTGAGTGGAAGCTACCTATACTGCTGTTTGCGGATGATACAGTTCTGATGAGTGATAATGAATGGGAGTTGCAGGGTCTGGTAAATGAGTTTGGAACAGCGTGCGAAAAACGGAATTTGAAGGTAAATACGGGGAAGAGCAAGGTTATGGTCTTCGAAAGGGGTGAAGTCACAGAGTGTGAGGTGAAGCTGAACGGTCAGGCTATGGAGATCGTCAACTCTTTTAAGTATCTGGGCAGTGTGTTGAGTAAAGATGGGACTATGGATGAAGAGGTGTGGGAGAGGGTACAACAGGGGAAGAGGGTTGTAGGAACGCTAAAAGCAGTAACAAGAAATAGGGTGGTCAGTATGGAAGTGAAGAAGTCCTTGCATGACAGTGTGGTAATCCCGACACTGACTTACGGAAGCGAAGCATGGACGTTGGTTGAGAGACTCAGACCAAGAGTGAGAGCAGTGGAAATGAATTACTTAAGGAGTGCGTGCGGAATTACATGGAGGGATAGACAGACTAATGAGGAAGTAAGAAGGAGGTGTGGTGTGGAGGTAGATGTGCTGGAAAGTGTGAAAAGGAACAACTTGAGATGGTTCGGCCATATGGAACGTATGGAAAGCGAGAGAATGACTAAGAGGGTGTACGAGAGCGAGGTGGAGGGACAGAGGGGGAGAGGTAGACCGAATATGAGGTGGAAGGATGGAGTGAGGAACTACATGAATGAAGGCGGTGCTGGTTGGGGGGAGGGGCGTCGACTGACTGGGGACAGAGATGCATGGGGGCGGTTCGTTCGTGGCCACCCCTTCGGGGATCACGGCGTCAGGCAATAGATAGATAGATAGATAGACTTGATATACTATGCACATTAACCACTCCTGTCTATACCATCGGTTGTTTACCTAAAAACCAACCACGTTCGGTTTAGTAACTCATCCTAGCCACCTCGCCCGCCACTATCTGTGCAATATAGGATAGATCTGACCCTATTACTTCCCTCCCCTCTTAGTGAATGCATATAACTTGTTTGCGAATATAATAAATAAAACTTTACCTAAACTATCATTGGTGAATAGTGTGACGCATGTCGAGTATGAGCATGTTGTACAGAACGCCCAGTCATGCCCCACTCTCGCTAGGATCGTCAGGGCAGGAACTTTGGCTGTAGTCTGTGTAAAGTTTCCTAACTTAGTTTATGTGAGCCGTTGTACTATAAGTATTATAAATATGTATTTTGTTTTCATCTGAGTCAACGAGTTCTATTTTATATCATTAGTTATAAGTGTTGTGTGTGACAACTTATAACTATGTTCTTTGTATCTCTGCAAAGGTCTCGTCATGTGCTAACCAGTGGTGGGTTTTGTTTTAAGCCATGTCGAGACCTTCCATTTAATATGTAGTATCAATAGAGAAGTTGATAGATAAGACAATGGGAGTTCAGAGAGAGAGAGTGAGTTAGGCTTCAGAGCGAGAGGGTAGCAACGCGCCACGCTGCCGGGGGGGGGGGGGGGGGGGGGTTGCCAGACGTATGGACTGGTTGGCAGCCTTGCGCTTATAGCTGGGCGCGACAGGGTTGGTAGTCCATTGCCGCCTGCCTATGCTGCCTGGGCTGCCCATGTTGTCGTACAGCACATTGCTTGGAGGCTCGCTGTGTGTTCCATGATCAGGTTGCCTAGAACCTTTGAGATTCTAACATCCCTTGCCCTCTCTCCCAATTTCTCACGGTTGCACTCTTTCTCTCTGACGACATTACTCTCATTTCATTCTTCTCTCTATTTAAATGCATAACCTTCCCTTGAGGTCCTAAAGGAGTTTCAGCACTCACCTCTCGTATTACTCTTAGGACAAGCATATATTTACATGTATTAGATTTAAGGGGTTAATGTGAACAGCGATCTTCTTGATGAGGATAGTTGGTGAACGTTCTACATGTTCACGAGTTATATGCCCCGCTCATCATCCAATTTGTGACTAGACTGGTGCCATGTGTAAGAGCCCGACCATGCCCAGGAGTTGTCTGTAGAGGGACGAGGACTTAGCCTTGATTTGCATACCGAGCCAGGAGCGAGTGTAGTACTCGAGACTACAGCTCGCTCGTAGTGCCGGTATAGTAACGTAATTTATCTGTCCTTGTGTTCTCTACAGTCTTTTCCTGGGTTCTCGCTTTCGGTGCTGGGACTCGTTGTTCCTGTGACTTGGCCTGCTAGCTAGAACACATGGGGATGATGAGTGGGATATATCTTTATTTTACTATGCATTGCAGCTCTCTTTAAGTTTATGTATGTAACACTTTACAATACACATTACTCACACACAAGACAACACTATTGATACTTTCATGTATCAATTAACTGCACTGTCGTTTTGCTGCTGTGTCCGGAGTTCTATTGCGTAGGGCGCATACGGACTCAGAGGGGAGACAGAGTGAGAGAAGCGAAGTAGCCTATGCGGTAGTAGGCTACCGGCGCAGTACTGTTGCCTGCAACCTTTTAGTTATTCCAAGTATAGATTCATTATTATAATAAGTGACTACTATTTATGTTCCTTCCATGTGTATTATTAGGTATCTACTGGATCATGAACATCTTGTA
>JBAKBP010024480.1:0-35107 GCA_037953745.1 Lithodes maja
ATCATACACTATCACGTCATCAAGGTAGACCGTGCAGTTAGGGATTTCGTCACAAATATCGTTCATCAGGTTCTGAAACGTGGCAGGTGCGTTCTTAAGCCCATAAGGCATTACGTTACATTGGTAGGTCTTGCCATCTACCACAAAACCACAAACTTGCTTAGCTCGGTCCGACAGGGGTACTTGCCAGTAGCCTTTTACAAGATCAATTTTAGTAAGGTACTTTGCATTCCCTATCTTGTCCACGCTGTCGTCAACTCGAGGCAAAGGGTAAGGGTTGGTAGTGGTCAAGCCATTTAGCCTACGAAAATCTATGCAGAACCGCACCTTGCCGTCAGGTTTTGGCTGCAACGTGACGGGTGATGTCCACTTCACATAACCTTCAGTGATCATCCCTCTCTCAACCATGTACTTTAACTCCTCCCGTAAAGCTGGCAACTTTACCGGGGGCACACGGTAGGGCACTGACTTGAAGGGCACATTATCACCGACGTCCACGTCGTGCGTTACCTGAGTAGTGAGACCTGGGTGTTCGGCGAAAACAGAGGGGTATGACCTGAACAGGCCTAGGACAGCAGCACCCTGGTGCTCAGGCAGGTGACTTACAGCTTGCCTAGCCTCTTGTTCAGTATTCCCCGCCCACTGTTCCGCGGAAATGACACAGTCCCAGCTATCCTCCTCAGCAGCATGACTGTCCCCACCTCCTTCTCCACCCTGGCCGCTGCAGGCCAGCACAGGGACAGTGAGAGGCTCTGAGGGGCGTCTCACATACTCTTTCATGAGGTTAACATGACATAACTGATGTTTTTTCCTACGGTCAGGTGTTGCAACGAGATAATCAAGGTCGGACAGTTTCTTAGCCACCACATACGGCCCAATAAACTTGGCAGAAAGGGGGTGTCCAGGCAAAGGTAAAAGCAACATTACCTCCTGACCCACCGAAAACTCCCGAAGCTTCACCTTGGCGTCATACTGGTGCTTCATGACCGCCTGTGCATTAACCAAGTTATTACCGGCCGCTGCCATGCAACCTATAAGTCTCTCCCGGCTCTCAAGGATATATTTAAGTACAGACCCCGGCTTCTCTTCGCCCTCCCAGATCTCTTTCACCATACTTAAAGGTCCTCTCACATTATGGCCAAAGACTAGTTGATTTGGACTGAACCCCAGGCTCTCTCCTGGGACTTCACGTGCAGCGAACAGAACATACGGCAGACCCAAATCCCAATCAGTGTCATGTTCTGCACAGTAACAGCGTAGCATACTCTTCAGGGTCGAGTGCCACCGCTCCAAGACTCCCTGACTCTCGGGATGGTAGGCTGACGACACTACAGAACATATACCGTGCAACTGAAGGGTTTGCTTGAACAATTTGGATGTAAAATTGCTCCCCTGGTATGACTGCACCTCACGTGGAAATCCATAACGGGAACAGAACAATAATAAGTTTTTAACAACTGCCTTTGCCGAGCCGTTTCTCATGGGGTATGCGTCCGGGTATCTCGTAGCCACATCCATGATTGTCAACAGGAATTTATTGCCACTACTAGTAGGCGGGAAAGGGCCAACCAAATCTACTACAACTTTGCTGAACGGAGGCCCGGTGACAGGTATGGGAAACAAAGGTGCCTTCGGGATGGTCTGGTTAGGCTTCCCCGTTGTCTGGCAGGTCGCACACCCAGCCACCCATGCACAGACATCAGCCTTGACCCCAGGCCACCAGAAAAACCTGCCCAATGCCGCCAATGTTTTTGTTACCCCCAAATGACCCGCCACCGGCACATCATGCGCCAGACACAATAAGGACTCTCTATACTTATTTGGAACAACCACCTGGTCTACTACCCTCGCACCGCCCTCCCACTTCGATTTGGGGTCTAGAAATCTGCGGTACAATATCCTGTTGAGCCTAAAGAAATCTCCCGGCTTCGCATCCCCATCTTCCTCCAACTCTATGGCACCATTGCTATAACGAGCTAGGCTAGCGTCTTGCAGCTGCTGCTCACTAATGTCCCTGGGTGTCAATGCATCAAGATGGTTTTGTAATAAGACATTACCCCGGCTAGTAGGCTCTACTGCCTTAGTGGCTCTCGCTACAGCTCTTGCCTCACGCGAAGTCTTACCCAACTCTGCCTTGTTACACACCATATCTGGGCCAGAGTCAACTCCCGTGTTTATTATAGGTCCAAGTACCGAATCACCGAGAAGTGCAGCAGAATCAATGTCCCTTTTTCTGCCCTTAGCAACCTTCTCCTGATCCTTCCTCCACTGTCCCCGAGGTTGAGTGCTAGGCTGTGCAGGAGCCGCAGAGCGAGATCGGGTTACCACACAGGCCATCTCATCCTGTTGGCACCTCCCAACCCATTCCCGATTCTCACCATCCACGTCGGCCGCCCTCTCGGCAACGACTAAGGGTGGAGTCCCGGAAGTGGGCACCGCAAAGTCGTTGCCGAGAAGAAGGTCGACGCCCTCAACTGGCAAACACTCAACGATCCCTACATCCAGCTCCCTGCACACCTCTCCCACTCTCAACTCCAACCTCACAAGTGGGTATGACCTCGTAGCATTTATACCCTGCACCACAACAACTCTGGCCGCATTTATCGGTTTCCCTGTGAAGTTCCTCAACAAAGTTTGCGAAGCCCCCGTATCCCTCAGCAAGTCAACCCTCCGTAGTTCACTCCCCCAGCTCACAAACCTGTGCCCCCGATGGCTACAGAAAGTGTCCCGGACAGGTGTCGAGCCTTCCGTACACTTCTTTACTGCGTGTGCCTCAGCTGCTGACAACCTACCCCGGGCAGTTGCTGCAGCCTTCAGAGACACACCGATACTGTGAACCAATGACACCGGCTTAGCGGGAGTGTTACTAGGGCACTCACGTGAATAATGGCCTAGCTTCTGACATTTGTAACATTTCACATCCCCAATGGGCTTCTTCCCTTGTGCGGGCGAAGAAGGGGCCTGACCTTTAGTAAACGGGAGAGGCTTGTGTTTGTAGGTGTTATTAGGTGCAATGCATTTAGTGTGGTTATGTGTGTCATAGGATTTGTTATTATCGAAAACTCTGGTGGGTGGGGTATAGCGCCCCTTCTGCCCTGACTCAGCCCTCTGAGCGGCACCGCAACCACGAATCAATGATAATCTGAAGTCTGCCATCTTGGCAGCCTCCTCTACTGTCTTGGGACATTTTTCCTTAATGTTCAGCGTTAGATCGGTTCCAGTACATTTGTAAAACTGTTCCAGATAGAAAAGTTGCTTAATTTCCTCAGCCGACTCTGCGTGCTCGGACCGAAACCAGTTATTACCTGCATCTGTTAAGTCCCGTGCGTGCTCCATAAAACTGACGTCGCTCTTCTTATTCACGCCACGGAACTTCAATCTATAAGTTTCGGGTTGCAGTTCGTAGGCCCGGAGCACAGCCTCCTTCACCAGTCCATACACTACACTCTCGTCCAGTGACAGTGCATCGTAGGCTTTCAACCCCTTACCCACTAGACGTGATGAAACTAATGCTGCCCATTTAACCTCCGGCCAGTCATACTCACGACACTTCTTTTCGAAACGAGCAAAAAACTCAGTCACTGCTGTCTCATCAAATGCGGGTACTAACTTAATTAAATGCGAAAGTGAGTCTGTAACCCGGTGCCCACCACCGAGATGACGCCCCGTAGTCTCTACTCTAGACTTCTCGACATCCATTTCAGCCTGGTACCTGGTTGCATCCTGATTGGCTTGGATTCTAGCAACCTCTATGCGTTCTATACTAGCCTGTTGTATCTGAGTCTCCTGCAGCTTAAACTTAGCTAGTTCTAGCTGAAATAACATCTCAGGAGACAGGCCTGGGGGGGGGAGAGCACAAAATGGGGGATCCACACCGAGACGTGTTTACGGGTAAGCCAGCTTGCCCTTGAGAACCCTCCTGCTGCATCGTGCTAAGACTCGCTGGCTGAGGGCCCAGCTCAGGGGTAGAGTGGAATGGAGGCTTGGAGGGAACCCCCCAAGACCCCACTCCACCCACCGCCCCATCGCCATCACCCAACAAACATGCCACCAAATTCTTCTTGGGCCAACTGTCAGGACAAGTCCCGCCCCTAAACCGTGGCTAAACAGCGAAGACCGTAACAATCAATAGCCTGCAGGCGCTGTTCGGTCAAAGGTGTCTGCAAAAATGCCCGGGCATCCCTCTCTCCACTTATAACACTCCCCTCCCTAAATATCTGTTGTACTTGCTGGTCACTAGGCTGTACCGTGTTATCCTCCCCCGTAAATGATGAGTCATTAGACATAGTGCTGGTTATACAATTGCTGTTCATAAAAAAAAAAAAGTGCTTATTACTAATTGCAGTCTCGACTCACAAAATGTTAAAGATGCTTGAATGACTCTACTCTAGACACCCCTAACGAAACAATCTGCAAGTCCACCAATACAATAATGACACAATAAAAATTCCTCCAATATGCAAGAAAATTCTAGCCAGCTCTACTAGGTAGCATAGAATAGTTCTCCAAAAAACATGTGATAGGATACTACTGAATCTTGTGCAAGGTCGCCATTTTGTTACGGCTGGATCGGCAATACATATTCGGGATTCTTGATCGTAGGACAGAAATGGCTTATGTGACAACGACACGCTCGATTCCAGTCCCAAATACTATATGCTCCAGACAACAAAAGCACCAACGCCCTACAGAGTTATCGTCTATGGTAACGAGGTACCTTAACTCGGCGAAAGTGTACAACAGGGGTAGGCTATGAGGCTAAACTCCCTCAGACATTTATAGGTTACGTTATTACTAAAGAAATGCAATACTCAAGAAACTACGTTAATATTAAGCCTCTAATAATGTAGAATAGAAGCAGGCTAAAGGTATGACAGTGAAATGCTAAATGACAAATGTACACGCCTACTTGAAAGCGCGTGCACTAGAATAACTGTCCCCTACTAACATGCACTAGCATGTAGCATACAAGATGTTCATTATCCAGTAGATACCTAATAATACACATGGAAGGAACATAAATAGTAGTCACTTATTGTAATAATGAATCTATACTTGGAATAACTAAAAGGTTGCAGGCAACAGTACTGCGCCGGTAGCCTACTACCGCATAGGCTACTTCGCTTCTCTCACTCTGTCTCCCCTCTGAGTCCGTATGCGCCCTACGCAACAGAACTCCGGACACAGCAGCAAAACGACAGTGCAGTTAATTGATACATGAAAGTATTAATAGTGTTGTCTTGTGTGTGAGTAATGTGTATTGTAAAGTGTTACATACATAAACTTAAAGAGAGCTGCAATGCATAGTAAAATAAAGATATCACCCACTCATCATCCCCATGTGTTCTAGCTAGCAGGCCAAGTCACAGGAACAACGAGTCCCAGCACCGAAAGCGAGAACCCAGGAAAAGACTGCAGAGAACACAAGGACAGATAAATTACGTTACTCTACTATACCGGCACTACGAGCGAGCTGTAGTCTCTGGTACTGCACTCGCTCCTGGCTCGGTAGGCAAATCAAGGCTAAGTCCTCGCCCCTCTACAGACAACTCCTGGGCATGGTCGGGCTCTTACACATGGCACTAGTCTAGTCACAAATTGGATGATGAGCTGGGCATATAACTCGTGAACATGTAGAACGTTCACCAACTATCCTCATCAAGAAGATCGCTGTTCACATTAACCCCTTAAATCTAATACATGTAAATATATGCTTGTCCTAAGAGTAATACGAGAGGTGAGTGCTGAAACTCCTTTAGGACCTCAAGGGAAGGTTATGCATTTAAATAGAGAGAAGAATGAAATGAGAGTAATGTCGTCAGAGAGAAAGAGTGCAACCGTGAGAAGTTGGGAGAGAGGGCAAGGGATGTTAGAATCTCAAAGGTTCTAGGCAACCTGATCATGGAACACACAGCGAGCCTCCAGGCAATGTGCAGTACGACAACATGGGCAGCCCAGGCAGCATAGGCAGGCGGCAATGGACTACCAACCCTGTCGCACCTAGCTATAAGCGCAAGGCTGCCAACCGGTCCATACGTCTGGCAACCACCCCCCCCGGCAGCGTGGCGCATTGCTACCCTCTCGCTCTGAAGCCCAACTCACTCTCTCTCTCTGAACTCCCATTGTCTTATCTATCAACTTCTCTATTGATACTACATATTAAATGGAAGGTCTCGACATGGCTTAAAACAAAACCCACCACTGGTTAGCACATGACGAGACCTTTGCAGAGATACAAAGAACATAGTTATACGTTGTCACACTCAATATAGGCAGCCAGCACGGTACAGCGGTACAGAGGTACCGCACAGTGGCGGTACAGTGGAGTACCAAGGAGTACAATCAGGTTGCGTTGCCACGC
Source organism: Lithodes maja (assembly GCA_037953745.1). Taxonomy (NCBI): domain Eukaryota; kingdom Metazoa; phylum Arthropoda; class Malacostraca; order Decapoda; family Lithodidae; genus Lithodes; species Lithodes maja. The sequence continues at coordinate 6,362 of JBAKBP010024480.1, forward strand.
ACTGGGTGCGTCACAATATATGATGGTGACAATATTAGTAATAGTGATGATGGTCATAATAGTGGTGATGGTGGTGGCAAGTAATGATGATAGTTGTAGTGATACTGATGACAGTAGTGATGATGGTAGTAACGATGGTGTGAGTATTATTGATGATGGTGAGTAGTATTGAGGATGGTGAAAGTTGTAGTGATGATGACAATTGTTGTGAAAATGAAGATCATAGTAATGGTGATGATGGCAGTAGTAGCGATGATGGTGACAGTAGTAATGATGATTGTAAGATGGTGGTGATGATAGTAGTAATGATGGTTAATAGTTGTAGTATCAATGATGATGGTAGTTATTAAGATGGTAGTGACAATGGTGACAGTAGTAGTGATGATGGTGAGAGTAGTAGTGTGATAACAGTAGTCGTGATGATTGTGGCAGTTGTAGTGATTATAGCAGTAGCAGTGATGAATGTGTTTGTGATTGATGATGGTATTATTAGTGATGATCGTGACTACTAGTAGTAGTAATTGGTCATAATAGTAGTGATGATGGTGACAAGTAATGATTATAGTTGTAGTGATAATAATGACGGTATTGATGCTGGTAGTGACGATGGTGTGATTATTAGTGATGATGGTGAGTAGTAGTGAGGATGGTGAAAGTTGTAGTGATAATGACAATAGTTGTGGTGATGAAGTTCATAGTAATGGTGATGATGGCAGTAGTAGTGATGATGGTAACAGTAGGATAAATTATGGTAATATTTGTGACAGTAGTAATGATGATGGTTATAGTAGTAGTGATGATGTTAACAGTAGTAATTTTGATTGTAAGATGGTGGTGATGATATTAGTAATGATGGTTGATAGTTGTAGTATCAATGATGATAGTAGTGATTAAGATGGTAGTGACAATGGTGACAGTAGTAGTGATGATGGTGAGAGTAGTAGCAATGATTGTAATTGTAGTAGTGATGATGATCATAGTAATGGTGATGATAAAAGTAGTTGTGATGATTGTGGCAGTTGTAGTGATGATGGTGATTGTGATTGATGATATTAGTAGTGATGATGGTAACCCATTGCAGAGTTGGGTATGCCGTTTTGATTTTGGGCAAACCGGCACGTCTACTTTATTCTTATTTCACGTAGTGATTATATTTCAACCTAATTCAATTCCAGAGTTAGAACACGTTAGAGACACTCAACTCGCATATATATTGTCAACTCTGCGTAAGCAGAGTTTGGTATCCCCCCCCCCCCCCCCCCCCCCCCCCCCCCCCCCCCCCCCCCCCCCCCCCCCCCCCCCCCCCGTATAGTGGGTACCACACAAAAAAAATGTTTGTCGTCGTCGTCAGTCTGTCCCGAAACTCCTCCTAGACCGTTGGACGAATTTTCACCAAATTTCACACTAACATTTGTTGGGTGAATGCGAACGTCAGTAAAAAAAAGTTTTTTTTTTTAATTTGTGCAATAGTTATGATTTTATATCCAAAATATGGTTTTACCCTCCCCCCCCCCCCCCACTCCCTTCCAAGAACCCCCTCCCCCCCTCCCCAGCAATGATGATGGTGTTCTGTGTGTGGGTGCCCCATAGGGGCACACACACAGAACGCCATCGTTCTGGGGCCGAAAGCATCTCGCTCTGCATTTGCTAGGTTAAGTTAGTTTAGTTGACATTAGAAATGATGGTAGTAATAGTGGGATTGATGGTGATAGTAGTGATGATGGTGATAATAGTAGTGATGATGGTTGTAGTTTAATTGATGATGACAGTAGTGATGATGATGACAGTAGTAGATATGGTGACAGTACTAGTAGTAGTGATGATGGTCATAATAGTAGTGATGCTGGTGACAAGTAATGATGATAGTTGTAGTGATAATGATGACAGTAGTGATGATGGTAGTGACGATGGTGACAGTAGTAGTGGTAATGGTGATAATAGTAGTGATGATGGTTGCAGTTGTAATGATGACAGCAGTGATGATGATGGTAGTAATGATGATGACAGTAGTAGATATGATGGTGACAGTACTAGTAGTGATGATGGTCATAATAGTAGTGATGATGGTGACAAGCAATGATGATAGTTGTAGTGATAATGATGACAGTAGTGATGATGGTGACAGTATTAGTCATGATCGTGAGTAGTAGTGATTATGGTGAAAGTTGTAGTGATGATGACAGTACTAGAGATGATGAGAGTAGTAGTGATGACTATAATAGTAGTAGTGCTGATGATAGCAATGGTGATAGTGACTAGTAGTGATGATGGTGACCCATCGCAGAGTTGGGTATGCCGTTTTGATTTTGGGCAAAACGGCACGTCTACTTTATTGCATATTTCCTAGTTATTTATTACCATAATACTTTCATGTTCCATGTTTTGATTAAGACTGATGCTGGTGATCAAATGCATTCCATCGTTTGCTTACTATTCCTTATAATAGCGAAGTTAACGCTCAGTCCTTACTTCAGAGCTCGATATATTCGTGACCTACGCATTGATATGATTATGGCACGCATTGAGAAGTCCGGAGCTTATAATAAGAAGTAGGATAAACGTTCCTATATAACTAGTTGCGTATTGAATAAACTCAGTGTGTATAATTTACATGTGTGTTATTATTCTGCTTGTAGCACCTCATTGAGTACCTATTTGTAATTAAGAACGTGTTAGATGTGTTCCTGTTGAGGATAATTACAGTCTATAAGTCCAGAATCGGACTTTAGTGAAGACTGAGTAACGGGATAAAAACATTATATCCCGGCATGACAATATATATATATATATATATATATATATATATATATATATATATATATATATATTAGTATAGCCAGGTAATAGATTCTCTTTTAAACAGACGAGGTTAAAGGCAACAGCAGTTTCAGCATTCAGGATTTTATTGTTACAGCTTTAAATAGTTCTAACAATTTTCCTCTGGGGTTCAGAGATGAAGTACAACAGGTTAGCAAAATTCATGGTGGATCCAACGTTTCACAAGTAAACATCTTGCATCTTCAGGAAATGGACAGGTAATGATTAGAATAAGGACAAAGCAACATATTTATACAAAATTCGAGGATCAAGAATAGGTAGGTGGGCAGAGCTACTGGGTGTGGGGTGGCTGTTCATTGGTGGAAGGCAGTCTATTCGCGAGACGGGCACTAAATCTTATCGGTGGTTGGTTGTTGGCTGTGGGTGGCTGTAATTGGTTGGTGTTGTCAGTTGTGTGCTGAGCGCGGAAAGGTTAGGGAGGGGGGCACAGGGCGAGAGGAAGGGGGACAGTATGCCTGTAGCGCTTGCCTGAAGGAAGAATTTGAAGGTCTTGTGTTTGGTTGTTGATGCTGGGGTTGAGCGTTTGGATGTATAGAGCTTCTAAAATAGCTAGTCTTCTGGGGTCTGATTCTTTGTCGAGTATGGTAGTTTGTTTGTCTAGGTCGGCGCGAGTTAGGGCAAGATGGTGGGGGGCTTGATAGTGATCTTTTATAGCGCCAGATTGAAGGTGGAGGGTTAGTCGACGGGAAAGGCGAGTCTGTGTCATTCCAACATAGGATAGGGGTCCACAGTCCCCAGAGGTGCAAATATGCTGGTATATCACATGATCGTCTTTCGGTTGGTTGGTGGAAATGGGGCGGTTACGGAGGACAAGGTTGGAGGTCTTAGGAGATTTGTAGTAAATAATGAGTTTTATTTTATTGTCAGGGTTGGTGGGGAGGACGTTTTTGTGAATTATTTCTTTCATAATGGATTCGTCTGTTGTGTGGTCGGAAGATATGTAGTTTCTGTAGAAAAATGTAATATCATTGGCCGGGTTGGTGCTAGGGGGGTCTTGTTTGTACCATTTTTCTAGGTGGTGGTTGATGGCATTGGTGACGTCAGTGTTGGAATACCCATTGTTGACTAGGACCTGGGTGAGCCTTTCCAATTCATTGTGTGTCATTCCAGGTGGTGCAATGGGTGAGGGCTCTCCTGACATAGGCGGCGATGGTGGACTGATGGTATCGTTTAGGGCATTCACTTTCCCCATTAAGACATTGGCCATTGTTAGTAGGTTTGGTGTACACTGTAGTTTTGAAGCCGTGGTCGTGGAGGGAGACAAGGAGGTCGAGGAAGGGTAGATGTCCATCGGTGGTTTCTTCGTATGTGAAGTTGAGTCCGGAGGCGGCCATGAAGCGCTGCTGGAGGTCCCTGAGTTCGCCCAGGTCCTTCACCCGCACGGAGATATCATCGATGTACCTGCAGTAGACAGTGGGCCGGTGGGCAGCCAGGAGTTCCTCTTCGATAGTTCCCATGAAGAAATTGGCGAACAGGACCCCCAGGGGGCTTCCCATCGCTACACCGTCGATTTGCTGGTACATATTCCCGCGGGGGCAGAGGAAAGGGGACTCCTTGGTACATAGTTCCAAGAGCGTCTTCAGGGCCTTCTCCGGGATGTCCAGGGGGGGCGTATTAGGGCAGTGGTAAACTCGACGTAGGATAAAATCTATGGTCTTGTCAACGGGCACGTTGGTAAACAAACTCTCTACGTCGAGGGAGGCGATGATGTGGTCGTTAGCAGGGGGGGCATCTCGTAGAATTTCTAGGAAGTCATAAGCAGAGTTGAGGTTGTATTGCCGAGGAACAAAAGGGGTGAGGAGTTTGTTCAGGACCTTGGCGGTCTGGTAAGCATCAGTAGGGATCTGTGATATGATGGGGCGGAGGGGGTTCCCGGGTTTGTGGGTTTTTATAGTACCGTAAGCATAACCTGGGGTGAATTCGCCGATGAGTTTCTTCAGGTGTATGCCATCGGCTTTGGCGTTGATAGCAGTGATGGTGGTGTTGGCTTTCCTTTTTATTTCGTCAGTAGGATTGCGAGTGATCCTTTTTAATTTGTTTTTATCACTAAGAATGTCGTCCATTTTCCGTAGGTATTCTTCTTTTCCGTGTATCACAAGGCAGGAGGCCTTATCAGCTCGTCGGATGATGATGTTGGGGTTCTCTTTAAGTTGTTTAGCGGCTTTGAAGTGGTGTTTGTTGAGGAGCTTGCTTTGGTGGGATCCCCTGGTTTTGGCGGCTTCTGCTAGTAGGGTGGGTTGTAGGGCTGGGGTGGTGGTGATCTTGCCGTCTTTCTGGGACCGTAGGATGTCATCCAGTAGGACTTCAATTTCAAGGCGTTTTCGGTGGAGTCCCGGCTTGGAAATGTAGTGGCAATTTAAGCCTTTGTTCAGTAGGTCTTCTTGGTCCGGCATTATGGTGGTGTTGGTGAGGTTAATATATCCTTTTGTTGGCTTGGGAAGTTTTATGTTTCCACCATATAGACGGGAGAGTTTTTGGATGGTAGTGTTCTCTGTTTGTCGTCTGTGTTGTTCGTTGAGTTGTTGGAGTTTTTGGTTGATTTCTGTTTTGATGTGGTTAGGGGTGGTTTCTTCTTCATCCCATTTCTGTAGCAGGGCGTCACGTTCATATCGGAGATTGGTGGTGGTCTCTCGTTTCTCAGCTAATTCTTCTCGTATCAGTTCTTCACGAAACTGGCGGGTGCTAGTACGATGTCTATTCTTGTTGTGGAGTTTTATGTTAGTATAGCCAGGTAATAGATTCTCTTTTAAGCAGACGAGGTTAAAGGCAACAGCAGTTTCAGCATTCAGGTATTCCAACACTGACGTCACCAATGCCATCAATCACCACCTAGAAAAATGGTACAAACAAGACCCCCCCTAGCACCAACCCGGCCAATGACATTACATTTTTTTACAGAAACTACATATCTTCCGACCACACAACAGACAAATTTATTATGAAAGAAATAATTCACAAAAACGTCCTCCCCACCAACCCTGACAATAAAATAAAACTCATTATTTACTACAAATCTCCTAAGACCTCCAACCTTGTCCTCCGTAACCGCCCCATTTCCACCAACCAACCCGAAAGACGATCATGTGATATACCAGCATATTTGCACCTCTGGGGACTGTGGACCCCCTATCCTATGTTGGAATGACACAGACTCGCCTTTCCCGTCGACTAACCCTCCACCTTCAATCTGGCGCTATAAAAGATCACTATCAAGCCCCCCCACCATCTTGCCCTAACTCGCGCCGACCTAGACAAACAAACTACCATACTCGACAAAGAATCAGACCCCAGAAGACTAGCTATTTTAGAAGCTCTATACATCCAATACGCTGAACCCCAGCATCAACAACCAAACACAAGACCTTCAAATTCTTCCTTCAGGCAAGCGCTACAGGCATACTGCCCCCTTCCTCTCGCCCTGTGCCCCCCTCCCTTACCTTTCCGCGCTCAGCACACAACTGACAACACCAACCAATCACAGCCACCCACAGCCAACAACCAACCACCGATAAGATTTAGTGCCCGTCTCGCGAATAGACTGCCTTCCACCAATGAACAGCCACCCCCCACCCAGTAGCTCCGCCCACCTACCTATTCTTGATCCTCGAATTTTGTATAAATATGTTGCTTTGTCCTTATTCTAATCATTACCTGTCCATTCCCTGAAGATGCAACATGTTTACTTGTGAAACGTTGGATCCACCATGAATTTTGCTAACCTGTTGTACCTCATCTCTGAACCCCAGAGGAAAATTGTTAGAACTATTGAAAGCTGTAACAATAAAATCCTGAATGCTGAAACTGCTGTTGCCTTTAACCTCGTCTGTTTAAAAGAGAATATATATATATATATACTATATATATATATATATAATATATATATATATAGTATATATATATAAAGTAGTTCTATTGATGTTCTTGGAAGTGATAAAGTGGACAACACAATGGAAGTTCAAGAAATGTTTCCCTTTATTCCTTCCTATTTGTCATTCCAGCCTTAATTAACTCCTGTACCGGCGACTTCTTTTTAACTTCATTCTGGCTACTGACAGACGATTTTATTCAGTTTAATATAATTATGGCCTCCAGCAATTAACAGGCTTCGAACTCTCTCACTTAACGCTTTTTACTACCATAGGTCCTTCTTAAGCTGTACAAAAGCGTCTAAATATAACAAGAATATAGTGAAAATGACGTCGCCGGTACAGAAAGGGTTATAACCTAATTGTCCCGGTTTAAGGGGTAATGCTCGTGTTTGGTCTGTATATTAATTTCTTTAACTATATGTTTTAGTTTACTCGCTAGACCTCCATCAAGCTTAAAACAAACACCCCCTAGACCTCCTTTCAAGATATATTTGTACATTTTCGGTAGAAAAATTTCCAGGCCGAAGGCCAATTCCACTTAAATTACAGGCTCGCTATCGCTCGGCAGGAAAATATCGACACCTAAATGACACGCAAAGTCTTAGTATTGGCAAACAAATGGGGTGAAAGGTATTGAAAACGCCAAATTAATGGGCCAAACGTCAACAAATCTGGCAACTAATTGGGTCTAAATATGAGGAAGAAGGGGGACCATAAAAACGACCCATCCCCCTTAATTACCTACACGGTTAATTATCCACTTTCCTGAAGTTCAGGAAACTTAGAATGACTCATTACTCCAAACGTCCAAAGTGTAGATGAACCTTTATGGGGAGAGGATACAGAAACGCGTAAGCATAGGAAGAGACCGGCGTAGGCATGCGTAAAATATTCCTGTTAACCCTTACAGTACCGGCGGCGTCTTTTGTTCCTATTTCAGCTGCATTTAGACGATTTTATGAAGCTTGGTGAGGATGTATGGTAGCTAAAGGGATTAACTGAGATAGTCTGTATTCATTTAACGGGTAGACATCCTTCCTAACCTGAATAAAACAGTCTAATAGTTGCCAAAATACAATGAAAACGATGTCACCGGTACTGAAGGGGTTAAAACAACCTGGTACGGTATATATAAGGGACGGACAGTGAGGTGTTAACCCCTTCTGTACCGGCGACGTCTTTTTAAATTACATTCTAGCTATATTTAGACGAGTTTGTGCCGAAGGATCTGTGGCAGTAAAACGGGTGAGGTGAGATAGTTTGAAGCCTGTTAATTGCTGGAGGCTCTTTTTATACTAAATAATATCGTGTAATAGTAGCCAGCATAACGTTAAAAGGACGGCACCGGTACAGAAAGGGTTAAGGGGGGTCACCGTTTTTGTTTTATCTTTCTCTCCTTTTCTCTCTTTCCCTGGCTTGTATCCATTCGACCCCATTCAGGAAACTGTTTTAAGACGATTATCCCCATCCTGGTGTCGATTTCTTCCTGGCGAGGGATAGCGAGCCAGCATTGTATGAAGAAATCCGGCTTTGCCGGAGAAATTTTTCTATAAAAAAATGTACAAATTTAGCATGCTGTCAAAACAAATATATATATATGCTGGCTCGCTACCGCTCGCCAGAAAAAAAATAGATACCTGGATGCGGGTAAACGTCTTAAACCAGTAGGCTGAATGGGGCCGAATGGATACAAGCCAAAGAGAGAGGGAGAGAAAGAGAAAAAAAGCGAGGTGGGGTCCCTTAAGAGGCAAGGACCTACAGAAACAAAATATAACGAGGGTATTCCTAGGTACAGTCGGCCTAATAAGTTATGTCTCGGCACCAAGTATGTTTTGATCAATAATTGGTATGGGGAATATCTAAAACTTGATTTATTCGTTTCAAGTGAGATATACAAACATGATCCTACATTTATCCACCCTATTCAACATCTGATAGACATTAACACCTAACGAGCGGCATAGGCGGTAAATAATATGTAGCCACCAGCGGGGTGTTTTTACCCAAAATAGGGTTGTTTATGTGATCATTTTCATGTCTAAATAAGACTTAGAGCGTAAAACAAGTATCTATCCCTGAAAGGGCATAAACAGAGCTTTCCAATGACACCCCAACGATCCTTGTACGACCGCTAGTTTTCTTGCAACAATCGCTCAACACGAGTGCAAAAACCATGTAATTCGGTACTTTACCTAAACAATTCACTGTGTAGCGAGTGTGAGAGGGTGGAGGAGGGTGGGATTCATGTCAGTTGGTCCACCGCGGTGGTCTGGAGCAGTCATACGCTCGCTACTCTCCTGCCACCACTTGTCTCTCTCTCTCAGCAACATTACGTGCTGAAAATGGCACATGACTTATGTTGTGAGCCGCCACATAGTCCAAATTTCTTTCACTCGACTTATGTTGCGCACCGCCAGTTAAGAGTTAATACAGCACAAAGCAAGCCAAACGTAATGACAGCTGGGACATGACTTATTAGCGCGACCGCACAGTGACGCTAATAAGCCATGTCTCAGCAGTCATTACGTTTGGCTCGCTCTGTGCTGTACTAATGTCCGTCAGATGTTGAATACGGTGGGTAAGTATAGGAACATATTTGTATAATTCACTCGATATGAAGAAATGACGCTTAGATATTGATGATGCCAATTATTGATGAAAACATACTTGGTGCGGAGACATCACTTATTTGGCCGACCGTACACTCGGATACCATAGTACTAGCCCACCTGTAAGAATTCGTAAGCCACCTATGTTTGTCTTCATGCAACTATAACTACCTTGGTTGATTTTTGGATATAACTTGCTTTTCAATAATTACATAGTATATATTATAGTAGTATTTGATGTAACACAATTATATTGATGAAAATGGTTTCCAAAGATATACTTCCATAATTAAAAATAAGTGAAATCCAGGAATATTTATGAGTGGGCTATAGACTATGACATCCGAGTGTACCCTTAACCCCTTCTGTACCGGCGACGTCTTTTTCATTATATTCTGGCAACTATTAGACCATTTTATTCAGCTTAGAAAGGCCGTCTACCAATTGAAAAGTTACAGACTATCTCAATAATCCTTTGTGCTACCATATATCTCTCGCAAGTCTCATAAAATCGTCTAAGTGTAGCTGAACATAAATATTAAAGACGTCGCCGGTAAAAAAAAAGGGGTTGAATATGGAGAGGGTGAACAGTGGGAGAGGAGAAATAGGAGCTGTGTGAAGATCAGAGAGAAACGTAACCCTTTCCGTACCGGTGACGTCTGTTATATTATATTCTAGCAGTATTTAGATGATTTGATGCAGCTTAGGAAGGATCTGTGGTAGTTAAAGCGGGTATTTGAGACAGCTCGAAGCCTTACAATTGGTAGAGGTTCTTCCTAAATTGAATAAATCGATTAAGAGTAGCCATAATAAAATATAAAAAATGTTGACGGTACAGACAGGGTAGAAGATAATTAAAGAAGAGGGACAAAATAGATATAGTTAAAAATAGAAACATGTATAGCGCAGAAGATAATTAAAGAAGAGGGACAAAATAGATATAGTTAAAAATAGAAACATGTATAGCGCAGAAGATAATTAAAGAAGAGGGACAAAATAGATATAGTTAAAAATAGAAACATGTATAGCGCAGAAGATAATTAAAGAAGAGGGACAAAATAGATATAGATAGAAATAGATATATGTATAGCGCAGAAGATAATTAAAGAAGAGGGACAAAATAGATATAGATAGAAATAGATATATGTATAGCGCAGAAGATAATTAAAGAAGAGGGACAAAATAGATATAGATAGAAGTAGATACATGTATAGCGCAGAAGATAATAATTATTAAAGAAAAGGGACAAAATAGATATAACAATTATGACTTGAACCCTTTGAGGATCATGACGCGTGTTGACAGTTTATTCTGGCTACTACTATGCGATTTTATTCAGCTTAGAGTGAACTTGTAGGAGCGAAAGAGTGAATGGAAATAGTGGTGACCTCTTTGATTCCCAGACATCCTTCCTAAACTGCATAAAATCGTCTAATGATAACGAAAATAATAGTTAAAAATGTGTGATAGATCCTCAAAGGGTTAAAAGCGACACAGTTAAAGAGAGGCAGTTGGTTTTTCGAGTCCTCCTCCCTCATGTTTAGCCCTATTAGTTATGAGATTTCAAGACATTCGCCCCATTAGTTGGGCGATTTTCAGACCTTTTGCCCCATTTCTATACCAATATTAAGACCTTTCGTGTCATTTAGGTGTCGATTTTTTTTCTTGGCGAGCGATAGCGAGTTTGTATTTGAAGAGGAATCGGCCTTCGGCCGGGACATTTTTCTACCGAAAAATGTACAAATTTATATCGAAGGGGTGTCTTGTGGGTGTTTTTTTAATTTTGATAGAGATTTAGAGAGCAAATTAAACCCCTTCCTTAAACCATTAAGCCGAACCAGTAAATTATGCTGCACAATACCGTCTGAGCTCCCTTAAGCCGGTATCACACGAGCGCTTTTTCCCTCAACATTTATCCTCAACACTGTTCTGGCAGCTTATGAGGTCAACATTTAAAATAATTCTGTCACCTAAATTCATCTATCATCAGGCTAGTTTCCGATACCAGTGAAAAGTATTTCAGAAATTATGCCAGAAATGTGTTGATTATTGAATGTTGACTATAAACGCGCTCGTGTGATACCGGGAGTGCGTTCAGTCTACCCTATCAGGCAATCCTGTTTCTGTTTGAGCAATCCTGTTTATGATCGCGCAGACTGAACGACATTGATAGCCAAACATTGATTCTCGTCGCTGATTGGTCAGTGGCTATGAGCACGAAATTCAAATCTTGTTGGCGATGTCTGCAAAGGTTTTAGGCCTGTTACAGTGCTTCTTCGGTCTATTAATTTCAATCAAAGTCAAATGGTTTTGTCAAATCAATACATTTTAATATGGGATATTATTATCCATCAATATAGACTATTGGCTAAGGTAGTCACACTGTCAGCTACAGTCAGCAGCCTTGTTCAAGCTCAAGACAGACAGTAGGCTAGGCTACCATCAGGCTATTATATCTTATAATCTTATTAAGAAATGTTGACAAAGTTATTACGGTCCTTATCTGGCAAAGGTAGCTCTTTCTTCCCCGTGTAATTTTCAAACAATTCTCCGTTAGTCTATTGGGGAAATAAAAAGTAGATGTTCTTTTCCTGGCGATGTAGGACTATGAATATGCTAAACTATAGGCCTATAGTTTATATATATTAGCTATGTAGCCAGGCTGAATTAAATAGTAGCCTATATAGGCTATATTATCTCTTCCTGGCAATGTATGTATAGGTATACTTTCTTTTCCTGACGATCTATGTGTATATAGGCTATTTGCAAGCCTATATTTATGGAAGGTTCATAAATATTATTTTTTAACCATTAGATTACCTTGCATATTTAACTATAGCGTGGATAGGCTACCTTACTAAACATAGCTTAACTGACCTATCATACTTCGATGCAATTATGCCTCAGAAATTGTTTTTAAGAAATGTAAATAGAGTAATCGATCAATAATAGACAAGCGCCGAGAAACCTGTACAGCAAGCTAGGCTATAACCCGTTAAAATATAGGCTATCATTCAATTGGCATAGTAACAACTGTAACATTACCGATATATAACTATAACAATGAAATACAAACCGCATAAAAAACATAATAATCAATCAATAATATAGACAAACGCTCAAAAACCTGTACAGCAAGTTATAACCCATTACAATACATCATTGGCATAGTAACATTACCAATATATAACGATACAAATTAAATAATAACTGCAAAAACAAAAACAAACATTAGCTCATCGAGCCTCGAACCCTTGCGAGTAGGCTTATGGATTTAAAAGCGAAGTCGTTACCAACTAGGCTACGCTTACCGCACTGAAGGCCTGACGAAGTAGCTGTGAGACTTGCGCTCCAAGCTGCTTGTTTTATGTTATATATAGCAAAATGGTCATGATAACTATGATTTTTATAGGTGTGCCACCTTATAATTGAGATAGCGACACATAAATAACATGGAGGTAGGCTAATTAAGCTTAATTATGATAATATAATGTAGAGGAGAGATTTAGGCCTACTGTTATGATAGCTTCGCTAGTCACCTCCAGGGAGTGTTAGCGTGATCGCCGTCTGATTGCAAACAATCACAAACGTGATTCGTCGAATCAGAGGCGATCACGTTCAGTAGAGCTATCCCGTTTGCGTGTTTGGGTAGACTGAACGCGCTCCGGGTTTACTGTATACAGGAGAAGGTGTGGCGAGAGCAGTTTACTATACTCCTATTGTTTAGCTACTGTATATACCGGGTTTACTGTATACAGGAGAAGGTGTGGCGAGAGCAGCCTACTATACTCCTATTGTTTACCTATTGTATATACCGGGTTTACTGTATACAGGAGAAGGTGTGGCGAGAGCAGCCTACTATACTCCTATTGTTTACCTATTGTATATACCGGGTTTACTGTATACAGGAGAAGGTGTGGCGAGAGCAGCCTACTATACTCCTATTGTTTACCTATTGTATATACCGGGTTTACTGTATACAGGAGAAGGTGTGGCGAGAGCAGCCTACTATACTCCTATTGTTTACCTATTGTATATACCGGGTTTACTGTATACAGGAGAAGGTGTGGCGAGAGCAGCCTACTATACTTCTATTGTTTACCTATTGTATATACCGGGTTTACTGTATACAGGAGAAGGTGTGGCGAGAGCAGCCTACTATACTCCTAATGTTTACCTATTGTATATACCGGGTTTACTGTATACAGGAGAAGGTGTGGCGAGAGCAGCCTACTATACTCCTATTGTTTACCTATTGTATATACCGGGTTTACTGTATACAGGAGAAGGTGTGGCGAGAGCAGCCTACTATACTCCTATTGTTTACCTATTGTATATACCGGGTTTACTGTATACAGGAGAAGGTGTGGCGAGAGCAGCCTACTATACTCCTATTGTTTACCTATTGTATATACCGGGTTTACTGTATACAGGAGAAGGTGTGGCGAGAGCAGCCTACTATACTCCTATTGTTTACCTATTGTATATACCGGGTTTACTGTATACAGGAGAAGGTGTGGCGAGAGCAGCCTACTATACTCCTAATGTTTACCTATTGTATATACCGGGTTTACTGTATACAGGAGAAGGTGTGGCGAGAGCAGCCTACTATACTCCTATTGTTTACCTATTGTATATACCGGGTTTACTGTATACAGGAGAAGGTGTGGCGAGAGCAGCCTACTATACTCCTATTGTTTACCTATTGTATATACCGGGTTTACTGTATACAGGAGAAGGTGTGGCGAGAGCAGCCTACTATACTCCTAATGTTTACCTATTGTATATACCGGGTTTACTGTATACAGGAGAAGGTGTGGCGAGAGCAGCCTACTATACTCCTATTGTTTACCTATTGTATATACCGGGTTTACTGTATACAGGAGAAGGTGTGGCGAGAGCAGCCTACTAAACTCCTATTGTATATACCGGGTTTACTGTATACAGGAGAAGGTGTGGCGAGAGCAGCCTACTATACTCCTATTGTTTACCTATTGTATATACCGGGTTTACTGTATACAGGAGAAGGTGTGGCGAGAGCAGTCTACTATACTCCTATTGTTTAGCTACTGTATACACCGGGTTTACTGTATACAGGAGGTGTGGCGAGAGCAGTCTACTATACTCCTATTGTTTAGCTACTGTATATACAGGGTTTACTATATACAGGAGAAGGTGTGGCGAGAGCAGTCTACTATACTCCTATTGTTTAGCTACTGTATATACCGGGTTTACTGTATACAGGAGAACCGCCCAGGGGACCACTGGGCGGAAAATAATAACATGTCTTTTAATAGCTGCAAATTTGACCTCACCTGATATCAAACTAAAAGAAAATACTGTGTACTCAACCTATGATGGAAACAGTATCAATTCAGTGGCCAATATTAAAGTTCTAGGGGTAACAATAAGCAGTGATGCAATATTTACCAAACACATCCAAGACATAGTCCGTTCTGCTCGCAATCAAATGGGTTGGATTCTACGGACGTTTGCCACAAGGGAAGAAAAATCAATGATAATATTATACAAATCTCTAATAATGCCAATCCTCGAGTACTGCTGCCAACTCTGGGACCCGTGGAAGGTTGGAGAACGACAATCACTTGAAGGCGTCCAACGTACATTTACAAACAAGATCTCCTCCGTGCAACATCTCGACTACTGGGGAAGACTTAAAGCACTTGAATTGTACTCGTTGGAGCGACGGCGTAAGCGGTACATCATAATCTACGTTTGGAAAATGCTAAATGGCCATGTCCCAAACTTAAACAATAAGTCGAAAATAACTGAGAAAATCAGCAAGAGGCGAGGCAAGCTCTGTGAATTAGGAAACATCAATAATAGAGCCTTGGCCAGAGTGGTGACTCAGAGAATGACCTCAATATCATACTGGGGCCCAACACTCTTTAACGTGCTGCCAAGATATGTGCGTGATGCAGAGTGCTCCTCGGCTGACCAGTTCAAGAGGGTGCTGGACAGGTTCCTCAAAAGTGTCCCTGTCCAGCCAAAAATGCCCCACTACGACATCAGGGCACTGAGTAACAGCATTCCTGATCAGCTTGCCCTGATGAGGGCAGACGGTAATTTTATTACCGATCTGTCTACCATGGACAGTCCATCTACTGGTCCCCTTGCCCCCGTGTCTTCCACTGGGAACGGGGACGAGCGGTGGATGACGACTACTGGCGGTGGTGCATCAGCATGACCGAGGGACGACCAGACGTCCTCAACTTATCACCAGGATCACCAGGTATGTGTGTGTGTGTGTGTGTGTGTGTGTGTATGTGTGTGTGTACTTACTCTAGTTGTACTTACTCTAGTTGTATTGCGGGAGTGAGCATGCTCGTTATTTCCCACCTCCTATATGTGTAGGTGTTATATGTATCGTTGGAATGGCTGTGGATGTGTGTGTAGTCTGTATTTTTAGCCAATTGGCGACATCGGAAACGAAGGCTTAGGGTGGATCTGTATGGTACCATTCTCACTATAGACGGTACCGTCTCGCCCGAAGGCTTAGGTAGCCATCAGCTTAGGTGAACCATATGATACCCATCTCGCCTTGTACCATTTTTGCCAACCCCAGATGGGACGTCACAACGTCGTCCACTTATTCCAGGTACCTATTTACAGCTAGGTGAACTGAGGCTAACACATGAAAGGAGACAAGCCCAATTTGTCTCCGCCCGGCCGGGGATTGAACCCCCGACCCCTCGTGTGTGAGACGAGAGTTCTACCTACTAGGCTACGGGCTGTGTGTGTGTGTGTGTGTGTATGTGTGTGTGTGTATGTGTATGTGTGTGTGTTATTCACTTGCTTGTTTCGTCAAGGGGAATCCACGCAATGCGAGCTAAGCTCATTATTATCGCGCCTCCTTAACTGGGAATGTATTGCGTGAAATGCATGTTAAGTGTTTATGTATCGTTGGAATGGCTGTGGATGTGTGTGTAGTCTGTATTTTAGCCAATTGGCGACATCTGGAAACGAAGGCTTAGGGTTAATCTGTATGGTACCATTCTCACTACGGTACCAGTCTCACCCGAAGGCTTAGGTTGACCAGTAGCTTAGGTGAACCATATGATACCCATCTCGCCTTGTACCATTTTTGCCAACCCCAGATGGGACGTCACAACGTCGTCCACTTATTCCAGGTACCTATTTACAGCTAGGTGAACTGAGGCTAACACATGAAAGGAGACAAGCCTAATTTGTCTCCGCCCGGCCGGGGGATTGAACCCCCGATCCCTCGTGTGTGAGACGAGAGCGCTACCTACTAGGCTACGGGCTGTGTGTATGTATGTGTGTATGTGTGTATATGTGTGTGTGTGTGTGTGTGTGTGTGTATATGTGTGTATGCGTGTGTGTGTGCGCGTCTTTACCAATTATGTACCAGCGACGTCCATCTCGATATATTCTGCCTACTATTAGATGATTTATTCAGCTGAGGATGGAGCTCTGGCATTTATAAAGGCTAAAGACTATCTCATTCAATCCTTTTAGTTACCACAGATCCTTCCAAAGCTGAATCGTCTAATGTGATAAAAAGGACGTCACCCTTACATAATGTGTAGAGTGCCGTGTTAGAACATGCTTTTGTAAATATATTAGTTACCCATTTAATGTGTTTTTCTTTGAAGTGTACTTTTCAAAGAAAACTAAATTCTGCAGCAACTATTTTATAATGATTTAAGAATCCACCTACAGTACATTTCAATTATTATTTTTTAGGATGTCCTTTCCAAAGTCAAACTAATGGGCCGAACTTCTTAAAATGCTTATGGAGCTAAGCATAAAGGAGATGGGGGCCCAGAAACAAATCTCCACATAGCCTAGTCGAACTTAGCCAGGCTAATAGATACATTTTTCAATATACACATGCACAAGTTTTCCAGACAAAACCTGTTTTGTCCGGGCAACTTGACCTAGCGATTCGTGACAAACACTTAATGCTCATGGACCACCCTTCTCGGGAATTATGACGTTTGCCCCCCCCCCCCCCCCCCCCCGCTGGTCTTAACATTGATATAGTGGATGAAAACATACTATAACTACGGTGGAAAAGGAAAAAAAAAAAAAAAAATTATCACTGATCCATGATGGCCGCCTTTCCCTTAGTTAACCAACCTAGTAAAGTAGATAATAATATATTTTCCGCAGGTCTATATATAGGAAAGATGAATGGGTCGTAAACATAGTATATAATATTACAACGATTGAGATATCTTGCGCGCGTGTAAATCGATAATAATTCTGCTAATCTATATGCAGCGGGTATCACACTAGGCCAAATTTTCACCCTTTTATGTTTTTCGTTTTCAGTTTGCTAGTAGCGCTAGCAGCTACTAGCACACACACATAGGCTTTACCCACTGGCTTTACCATGACAGTAAGCGATCGCTATATTGAGGTGTTTCACCTTAAATGTACAGTAATATGGATTGATATTAACACATTTAGTGTAATTGGACCCAATCTACTGTATACGCGAACGTTGATGTGTTTTGTATTTGAAGCTCATACAGTATAAATAGCTCCGAGGAAGTTTTTCGCAATACACACAGCCTGACGGTGCTCCTAGTCGTTTCCGCGGCATTAAGCGATCGTTATATTGTGCTGTTTAACCTATAATGCACAGTAATATGGATTTACATCGACAATTACAATGCAATATGACTCAATCTACACATTAGCGTACTTTTATATATTTGGAGCTTATATGAGGAAATATTTTGATGCTTTTCAGAGGTTTTGAATGTTTTCAATTCATACCAATGGCCGTGGCGTAGGAACAGTAGTTATTTAGCAGCAAGTGGTGTAGCTATTTTAGTGTTAATTCACCTAGTTTATGTCTATCTGCAGCCCTTCTCACAATCAAAACACCCAATTTTGTAGCAAAATATATATTTCGACGCCATATAGGCCTAATTGAGATATCATTGAGAATAAATGCGAGCCGCCCAGGCAACCTCCTGTGTCCTCTATAAATCAGACGTGCGTTTACCAGTGTCAATACGTAGCGCTACGGCTCGACATAGAGAAAATGTCGTCTCAAAACGACCTTTAACCAGGAAAACACGAACAGTACACATTTGGTTATTGAATATTTGATTACATCCACCATTTGTTGTAGGCAATTTTGTAATGCTTACTCCCTGGTGTAATACATGGTGTGGTGGGTGAAGTGTGAGTATGTTGTGAGCATTTTTTGAGAGTTTTGGAATACCCCTTTATCCTAGTTGTCACCGAATATTCATACGTATCTCGCCTTTACCATGGGTTTGGTGCATGTTTGAATATCATGACTCAATCAAGTCCAGCCACATTCAATCAATAAAACCTCAATCGAGTCCTGCCGCATTTTAGAAGTTAAAAATATTCTCATGTAGCTTTGCTATGTATGATAGTGATATATAACCATATTCTGAACATTTTTGCACAAAATAATCAGTAATAACACTGTGGATGTATTATTGAAAATTACTCTAATTTTTCTTCCCAGGTGAAGTTGAAACTTGGTCCCTCAGCTCAGCAATGAGTGTTAATTATTCAACAATTTTAACATCTGCACTGAGTCAATTACAAGATTCCCTCGATCGTATTTTTCATCAAAAATGTGCGTTTCCAACTTGATTATTTGTGACACATTAAATGCGTCGCGTTCATGACACCGCTGAAGCTCAGAAACCAGCATATCAATGCTGGGTTGTTTGTTCATGTATTTATTCTCCCATTCATTCTTTTCATTTGCTATGATTTTGTTTTGTTTTACGTGCCATTGAACTTCATTGTTAAGATAATTAACCTGACAAGCGTGAAATAGACCTAGGGGCTAGGGTAGTTATTTGTGCATTTCTAGCCTCGGATTCTGACAGAATTCGTTATATATACAATATAGAGCATTATTTGTTTTCGGTATGCTTTTGTTTTACATATTATGATGTATATATGAACCTTCAAGAGTGCTAAAATAAGTTGGAAAAGCATTTGGGTGGTGAAAAACGAAGATATTGGCCACCCGGTCATAATCTCAGGCGAGAGAGAGCCACAGGCAACCCTCCCCTCTCCCTGTCTGTGAGTCAACTGAGGCGAGCGGGGCGGTGTGTGCCGGTGTCTGGGTGTTATATAACGATCTTTTATGCAACCCACTTGTGCTACATTATCGCGGGAGAGAAAAATAACCGATAAATGATGAAAATAAGAGGAAAAATAGGTGATAATTGAGGAGGGGGGGAGGGGGGAATAAGGTGGGGAAGGAGGGGAGGGGGGGGAGAAACACAAGGATGAGTACTAGAGGGGAATTATCTCACCTAGAGACAAATTCCTTTGTTTTGCTAGACCCTGGGATGTTTTGGAAGGCTTTTTTTATGGTCTTGCTTCCGTGAGACCTATCGCGTTCCCTATAGGAAGCCTTCCGTGAGGCCTATCGCACTTGCCGGGTTAATTTCACTTTGGTGTTTGTGACATGTATCGCTTATTTGTCCCAAACTAATTTCATTTTCTTGTATATTTGGACGATATTTCTCTACCTGCTGCTCTAATCCTTTTATTTGCCAACCATTCATTCTATTTAACTTAGACAACACTTCTATTTCTTGTGTATTTTCAGAAACTATTTTCTTAGCTATATCATGAGACTGTTTTAATTTTGCAACATCATCTTCATTGTTTAGATAGTTTTCCTTCCAATACAACTTTTCCTTTTCAGCAACTCGAAGTTGTTTTTCCAAATGCTTTATTATATCCTCGAGACTGGAAGTATATTTTACTGCGTCCCGACTATGCGGGTTTGAAATATTGTTGTTGTCATCTTGATTGATCTGTAATTCAATACACTTACATCCTTCAGAAACTCTTCGGATTTATCTTTTTCTAGTTGAAGTTGTACAGATTGCTCATGCATATGAGCTTTTAGTTTTTGTAATTTATCTTCAAGTATCTCCATTGATTCCTTTGCCTTTGCTTCACATTTTATTAAATAGTGTTTAGCCTTTTCCTCACACTTTCTCACCTTTTCCTCACACTCTTTCACCTTTTCTGCAGCCTTTTCCTTACACCCTCTCACCTTTTCCTCACACTCTCACCTTTTCCTCACACTCCTTCACCTTTTCCTCACACTGTCTGCCATTTGCCTGTATTTGGCTAACCAGTGATACAATAAGATCGGGGTAACATTTAGTTTTTTCTTCCCACTCGATGCCAATCTGTTTTACCGAATCTTTAACTTTTTTTAGACCCTTCTTCTTTCCCCTACAACCAAAACAACCAAGCAGGCACATATTTTGGGATGGGAGAAAATTATGCAGAAAATATATGACAAAACAAAATAACTGATAAATGTAAATGTTAGAGTCACTTGATAATAAGACGTATGTTAGCTTAACCTAAGCTAAATAACTGCTAGGTTGTAGACACGTCGAACTAGATGTACCACTAAACTTGAAGTGTGAGTCCTGTTTCTCGAGTGATTCGATACTTTCTATTAAATTATCTACATAGTTGCTTGTTCCTATTGTGACGCACCCAGTGCGTGGCAACGCAACCTGATTGTACTCCTTGGTACTCCACTGTACCGCCACTGTTGGTACCTCTGTACCGCTGTACCGTGCTGGCTGCCTATATTGAGTGTGACAACGTATAACTATGTTCTTTGTATCTCTGCAAAGGTCTCGTCATGTGCTAACCAGTGGTGGGTTTTGTTTTAAGCCATGTCGAGACCTTCCATTTAATATGTAGTATCAATAGAGAAGTTGATAGATAAGACAATGGGAGTTCAGAGAGAGAGAGTGAGTTAGACTTCAGAGCGAGAGGGTAGCAATGCGCCACGCTGCCGGGGGGGTGGTTGCCAGACGTATGGACCGGTTGGCAGCCTTGCGCTTATAGCTAGGCGCGGCAGGGTTGGTAGTCCATTGCCGCCTGCCTATGCTGCCTGGGCTGCCCATGTTGTCGTACTGCACATTGCCTGGAGGCTCGCTGTGTGTTCCATGATCAGGTTGCCTAGAACCTTTGAGATTCTAACATCCCTTGCCCTCTCTCCCAACTTCTCACGGTTGCACTCTTTCTCTCTGACGACATTACTCTCATTTCATTCTTCTCTCTATTTAAATGCATAACCTTCCCTTGAGGTCCTAAAAGGAGTTTCAGCACTCACCTCTCGTAGTACTCTTAGGACAAGCATATATTTACATGTATTAGATTTAAGGGGTTAATGTGAACAGCGATCTTCTTGATGAGGATAGTTGGTGAACGTTCTACATGTTCACGAGTTATATGCCCAGCTCATCATCCGATTTGTGACTAGACTAGTGCCATGTGTAAGAGCCCGACCATGCCCAGGAGTTGTCTGTAGAGGGGCGAGGACTTAGCCTTGATTTGCCTACCGAGCCAGGAGCGAGTGCAGTACCAGAGACTACAGCTCGCTCGTAGTGCCGGTATAGTAGAGTAACGTAATTTATCTGTCCTTGTGTTCTCTGCAGTCTTTTCCTGGGTTCTCGCTTTCGGTGCTGGGACTCGTTGTTCCTGTGACTTGGCCTGCTAGCTAGAACACATGGGGATGATGAGTGGGTGATATCTTTATTTTACTATGCATTGCAGCTCTCTTTAAGTATATGTATGTAACACTTTACAATACACATTACTCACACACAAGACAACACTATTAATACTTTCATGTATCAATTAACTGCACTGTCGTTTTGCTGCTGTGTCCGGAGTTCTGTTGCGTAGGGCGCATACGGACTCAGAGGGGAGACAGAGTGAGAGAAGCGAAGTAGCCTATGCGGTAGTAGGCTACCGGCGCAGTACTGTTGCCTGCAACCTTTTAGTTATTCCAAGTATAGATTCATTCTTATAATAAGTGACTACTATTTATGTTCCTTCCATGTGTATTATTAGGTATCTACTGGATCATGAACATCTTGTATGCTACATGCTAGTGCATGTTAGTAGGGGACAGTTATTCTAGTGCACGCGCTTTCAAGTAGGCGTGTACATTTGTCATTTAGCATTTCACTGTCATACCTTTAGCCTGCTTCTATTCTACATTATTAGAGGCTTAATATTAACGTAGTTTCTTGAGTATTGCATTTCTTTAGTAATAACGTAACCTATAAATGTCTGAGGGAGTTTAGCCTCATAGCCTACCCCTGTTGTACACTTTCGCCCAGTTAAGGTACCTCGTTACCATAGACGATAACTCTGTAGGGCGTTGGTGCTTTTGTTGTCTGGAGCATATAGTATTTGGGACTGGAATCGAGCGTGTCGTTGTCACATAAGCCATTTCTGTCCTACGATCAAGAATCCCGAATATGTATTGCCGATCCAGCCGTAACAAAATGGCGACCTTGCACAAGATTCAGTAGTATCCTATCACATGTTTTTTGGAGAACTATTCTATGCTACTTAGTAGAGCTGGCTAGAATTTTCTTGCATATTGGAGGAATTTTTATTGTGTCATTATTGTATTGGTGGACTTGCAGATTGTTTCGTTAGGGGTGTCTAGAGTAGAGTCATTCAAGCATCTTTAACATTTTGTGAGTCGAGACTGCAATTAGTAATAAGCACTTCTTTTTTTTTATGAACAGCAATTGTATAACCAGCACTATGTCTAATGACTCATCATTTACGGGGGAGGATAACACGGTACAGCCTAGTGACCAGCAAGTACAACAGATATTTAGGGAGGGGAGTGTTATAAGTGGAGAGAGGGATGCCCGGGCATTTTTGCAGACACCTTTGACCGAACAGCGCCTGCAGGCTATTGATTGTTACGGTCTTCGCTGTTTAGCCACGGTTTTGGGGCGGGACTGTCCTGACAGTTGGCCCAAGAAGAATTTGGTGGCATGTTTGTTGGGTGATGGCGATGGGGCGGTGGGTGGAGTGGGGTCTTGGGGGGTTCCCTCCAAGCCTCCATTCCACTCTACCCCTGAGCTGGGCCCTCAGCCAGCGAGGCTTAGCACGATGCAGCAGGAGGGTTCTCAATGGCAAGCTGGCTTACCCGTAAACACGTCTCGGTGTGGATCCCCCATTTTGTGCTCTCCCCCCCCAGGCCTGTCTCCTGAGATGTTATTTCAGCTAGAACTAGCTAAGTTTAAGCTGCAGGAGACTCAGATACAACAGGCTAGTATAGAACGCATAGAGGTTGCTAGAATCCAAGCCAATCAGGATGCAACCAGGTACCAGGCTGAAATGGATGTCGAGAAGTCTAGAGTAGAGACTACGGGGCGTCATCTCGGTGGTGGGCACCGGGTTACAGACTCACTTTCGCATTTAATTAAGTTAGTACCCGCATTTGATGAGACAGCAGTGACTGAGTTTTTTGCTCGTTTCGAAAAGAAGTGTCGTGAGTATGACTGGCCGGAGGTTAAATGGGCAGCATTAGTTTCATCACGTCTAGTGGGTAAGGGGTTGAAAGCCTACGATGCACTGTCACTGGACGAGAGTGTCGTGTATGGACTGGTGAAGGAGGCTGTGCTCCGGGCCTACGAACTGCAACCCGAAACTTATAGATTGAAGTTCCGTGGCGTGAATAAGAAGAGCGACGTCAGTTTTATGGAGCACGCACGGGACTTAACAGATGCAGGTAATAACTGGTTTCGGTCCGAGCACGCAGAGTCGGCTGAGGAAATTAAGCAACTTTTCTATCTGGAACAGTTTACAAATGTACTGGAACCGATCTAACGCTGAACATTAAGGAAAAATGTCCCAAGACAGTAGAGGAGGCTGCCAAGATGGCAGACCTCAGATTATCATTGATTCGTGGTTGCGGTGCCGCTCAGAGGGCTGAGTCAGGGCAGAAGGGGCGCTATACCCCACCCACCAGAGTTTTCGATAATAACAAATCCTATGACACACATAACCACACTAAATGCATTGCACCTAATAACACCTACAAACACAAGCCTCTCCCGTTTACTAAAGGTCAGGCCCCTTCTTCGCCCGCACAAGGGAAGAAGCCCATTGGGGATGTGAAATGTTACAAATGTCAGAAGCTAGGCCATTATTCACGTGAGTGCCCTAGTAACACTCCCGCTAAGCCGGTGTCATTGGTTCACAGTATCGGTGTGTCTCTGAAGGCTGCAGCAACTGCCCGGGGTAGGTTGTCAGCAGCTGAGGCACACGCGGTGTGACGCATGTCGAGTATGAG
Organism: Lithodes maja; assembly: GCA_037953745.1. Taxonomy (NCBI): domain Eukaryota; kingdom Metazoa; phylum Arthropoda; class Malacostraca; order Decapoda; family Lithodidae; genus Lithodes; species Lithodes maja. The sequence continues at coordinate 30,820 of JBAKBP010024480.1, forward strand.
CATGCTGTACAGAACGCCCAGTCAGGCCCCACCCTCGCTAGGATCGTCAGGGCAGGAACTTTGGCTGTAGTCTGTGTAGAGTTTCCTAACTCAGTTTATGTGAACCGTTGTACTATAAGTATTATCATTATGTATTTTGTTTTCTTCTAAGTCAACGAGTTCTATTTTATATCATTAGTTATAAGTATTGTGTGTGGGACTTATATACAATGATGAGAGAGAGAGTTATGTAACGACAGCCAGTGAGCGCGCCACGAGGTGTGTAGGCCTAACTCCCTCCTCCCTTCCTCCCTTCCTCCCTTTCAGCGCGTGGGAAGTTCTTTGTCAATCCCAGATTGAGAGAGTATATGACGTCATGATTGCCAGTGGGCGGTCCTTAGTGTTGGCGATATGCTCGCTACAGGGCCGAGTATAAAAAGAGAGGTCCTCGCCACAATTCTTCAGAACTCATCAGGCAAAGCGACCTCTCATATCCCTTGCAACTATCCATATTCTTCCGACTGATGTGAACTTTCTCTACTCTCTGAACAGCCTACCTTCTTCTTCTTCTGAACCCTTTTTAACCTCAATGACCCCTTTGGTGCAGATTTAGTCAGCCAAAGTATTATCGCTTGAGTTCTCACGAGATAAGTGCCTGTTAGATAGCCTATTTTTGGAAGGGTTAACTAGAATAGGATTGATTGATGTTTGTTGCACTCGTATATGCATTTCCCTGTGTGCGATTATTCATGTTCCTGTTTTCTGCTGGTTTAGGCAATGCTAGACTGGGATAGGGTTTCTGAGTTGTGATTTCCTATGAGTACTAGGTTGCGGTTGAACCAGTACAATTGCAACGGAGACGTGGAACGCCTAGGTGGTCTTTCTGACTGTGTACCGTGGGAGTTTAGCACTGTGTTGCGAGTGAGGGCTTTTGCCTGTGCCACCCAACACTGTGCTATCTCATTTGCTTGACTTTGAGAGGATCGCCAGGAGAGAACCAGATACTAGTGATCTGGATCTCTCAAGAGAGCATCCCGTCAATTACCGTAATTTGGCCGCACAGTCTTAAGGACCTCGCTAGGCTACGAGCCGCTTGCTCAGCCATTGTCTCTTAACCTTAGATATCCCAGCTAGACTTTGCTCGACCAGCAGATACAGCATAGTATTGAAGCTTCTCCTTATGTATATTATTGTTTAAGCACTATTGATTTCATGTGTGGCACGCTTAGCTACTTCAGAGATTAGTGGCCCACGAGCACAATCTTAGTAGGCTATTGCCAGTGCATTGTCGGAGTACTTCTTCTTAATGTTTGCCATATCCTATTGCTTATTCTTATAATTCTTCTTATGTCAATTTAAAGCCTTTAATTACCAGTGAGTTATTCATTAAATTGCTGTTCAAAATCCGATACTTACTTCTTATGAGTATTCGAGAAGCATCTAACTTATCAGAAGATTCCTTGCTTGATGCTCGAGGACTATTGTTTAACGTAACGTAATAGTGCCGATCCGAAGTAGAGGGTGGAGGACTTCTTAAGTTCTTAGTTCAAGGGTGGATTACTTCGGCTTCGGCCAACACTATTCTTTAGTGTTGTAGTACTTTCTTCTTTGTTTGATTGTTGACCAGACTAGGTAACTCCCGTCTTGTTATTAGTCTGTTGTGTGAAACGCTAGTACCGAGTTCTTGTATACCCCGTTATAGCAGATAGAACTCTGGAGGGTAGTGGCGTTTTTTGTTCGGCTGGCAGTACTCTGGGGTTGGGATCGTGTGTTTTCCGTTGTGGCAACGAGCCATAGTCGAGTCCTGTGTAAGAGCCCTAGTGTACCTGAGTGCCCGGTCGTAACAAATGGCGACCTTGCTTAGGATTTTGTGAACAGTATAATTTTTTGCAGAGTTGTACAACATTTGTTTGTTCGTACTTTAGCGTACATATTGAAGAATATTTTTTTTTTTGTAAGGCAATTGGGGGAGCATTTAAGAGACTCCAGTTAATTTAGTAATTAGTGCTTACATAAGGGAGTTTAACACTTTTGTCTCGAGAATTTTTTGGTGAACTTCAGTATGTCGGGCCCTAGTACTGACGAGGAGCGAGAGATGCTAAGTGAGGAGGTGCCGTTAGTAACTAGTGAGGAGGATGCTAGACTTTTTGTGAGTAAGCAGTACCACGTGACGGAGGAGAGGCTGACTGGGGTGAATGTTTATGGCTTGCACCTGATAGCCAAGGTTTTGGGTCTATCCAATGTAGGAGGGATGTCCAAGGGGGAGCTGATTTCCTGGGTGTTGCGTGGGCGACATGGGGTTTCGGAGGAGAGGGCGTTTGGGGGGGTTCCTCCCCAGATCCCCTCTCACTCGACTCCCACAGTGCCGTCCACTCAGTTGCCGGAGGTTAGCACTCTCCCACAGAGGGATGAGCATTGGAAGATTGGAGTGCCCTCGGGCGGTGCGTATGGTGGTTCCCCAGTTCTTGCCCCCCCTCCTTCAGTAGTGGCAGCTCCCTCTTCCGGCCTGTCTCCTGAGATGATATTTAAACTCGAGCTTGCTAAAATTGAGGCTGAGTCTAGGAAGCAGGAGAATGAGACTAGGAGGCATGAGATTGAGGCTGAGACTAGGAGGCATGAGGCTGAGCTTAGGTACGACTCAGAGAAATATTGTGCTCAAATAGATTTAGATAAGACTCGTGCAGAGTCGACAGGGATTCGGATGGGCCGTGAGGGCCAAGTAAGAGAACAGTCCTTGTCCCACTTAGTCAAGTTGGTGCCGGCATTTAGTGAAACTGAAGTCACAGAATTTTTTAATCGTTTTGAGAAGAAGTGTAGGGAGCATAATTGGCCTGAAGAGAAGTGGGCAGCTCTGGTCTCCTCAAGACTTACGGGTAAGGGTCTGAAGGCTTATGATGCACTGCCTTTAGAGTCTTGCATTGACTACCCAGAATTGAAGAGAGCTGTCCTACGGGCATACGAGTTGCAACCAGAAACATATCGATTGAAGTTTCGGGGTGTTACGAAGACTAGGGAGGCGACCTTTCTTGAACATGCCCGGGACTTAAAAGATGCACTTACAAACTGGACACGTTCTGAGAAAGCTGAGACGGCCGAACAGTTGACTGAGCTGTTTCTGCTCGAGCAGTTTTATAAGTGTACAGGTGCAGAAATGACTTTAACTATTAAAGAAAAGAACCCTAAAACTCTACAGGAGGCAGCTGAGATGGCTGACCTCCGGCTATCATTAATTCGTGGGTGCGGGTCTGCCCAGCGTAGTGAGGCAGGTAACAAGGGGCGTGACACCCCACCCCCCCGAGTTAGTGATATACATTATGCAAACAAGTACAAGAGCTATGATACCAAGACTGACCACAAGACTAACACCGTCCCATTTAAGAAGGGGCCGGGCCCTTCCCAGTACCAAGGGAAGCCCAGAGGGGAGTTGGAGTGTTATCTTTGTCATGAAAAGGGGCACTTTGCAAGAGTCTGTCCTAGCAAACCACCTACAGCAGCTGTGTCTTTGGCCTGCAACATTGGTGTGTCTCCGAAGTCTTCTGAGTTTGCCCGGGGCAGTTCGTCAGAGGCTGAGGCACAGCCAATGCAGAAACACCTGAGAGGCTCGAACCCTGCTCAGGATGTTTTTTGCGACCATAGAGGACGGGGTTGCGTGATGTGGGCGGGGCGCAAGCATGGAGTAGAGGTCTTGCGTGATACAGGTGCTTCCCAGACTCTGATGAACAATTTGACTGGCTACCCTATAAATGCGGCTCGGGTGGTAGTGGTGCAGGGTATTAATGCAACTCGGTCATACCCGCTGGTGCGGTTGGAGTTGGAGGTGGATGGTGTGGCACGTGAATTGGATGTTGGGATTGTGGAGAAACTGCCAGTGGAGGGCGTCGACCTTCTTCTCGGCAACGACTTTGCAATGCCCGCGTCTGAGGTTCTACCCTTAGTCGTTGCCGAGAGGCCGGCCGACGTGAGTGGGGGAGAACAAGAGTGTGTCGAGCGGTGCCAGGCACAACCCATGGCGTGTGCTGTCACCCGAGCTCGGGCAGCTAAAGTGTCACAGCCTAGTCCTCCGTCTTCAGACCAGCAGAGGAACGATCAACAGGAGGAGGCTAAAGCTGGAGTTGGTTTTAAGAGTTTTGACTCGGCGGCTCTCCTGGGTGATTTAGTATTGGCACCTATGTTGGAGTCTGGAGAGGCCCCAGGACCTGTCACAGCTAGTGAGGAGGTAGGGCCGGAAGAGACTCCGAGGCAGCAACGTTGCACACGGAGAGAAGAAAGGGTTGCTCAGTTTGATATTGGGGAAGGACTTGGGTTGCTT